>LZPO01087596.1:17843-35164 GCA_001675575.1 Neotoma lepida | reverse complement strand
CTCTCTCTCTTTGTCTCTCAACATTTGTGCATGCATGCCTGTGTGTGTGTTTGTTTGTGTGATATCTGGGAGACATTTCTTTCCTTATCTCTTAACACTGAACTTTTGACTATTCATAGCCTGAGTGGCATGAAATTCTGTTAAAAAAAGACTGCCCCAAACCCTTTTCATCTTTAACATTGTCTAGCCTCCAGGTAAAACATTCTCTGTCCTACTATCTAATCATTACTCTTATTATCTTCCTTCCCTACAGCCCCTAGTTTAAGATTGTATGTTTCTTGTGAAAGAAAATCTTCCATGAATGTTCCTTATGATACAAGGAACTGTATCTTTTCTTACTGGAATCATGTTTCCTCCCCACCTTTGTACAATTCTTCCATCACAGAGGTAGTCATGTAAAACAACATTATTATTAATAAGTCTCATTTTATATTCTTTCACAAAAATTACATGAGCTTTTTGGAAATAGCCATGGTCCATGATACTCTGTCAATATTTTCCACTAATTTTGTATTGCTATCTTTGACCCAAACTCTGGAAGCATTTTCATCTTTCCAATGTTTCCATCAATATCAAGTTTTTGTGTATGCATGTGTGTGTGTATGTGTGTGTGTGTGTGTGTGTGTGTGTGTGTGTGTGTGTGTGTGTGTGATTCTTTTGTATTCTTTAGAAGGGTTGTCCTAATACATCACCTATGATCTGTCAAATTTTTAACTTCCAACAAGTATTTTTAAATAATTATAACAATAGGTCATGATAAAGCATGCATATATATATATATATATGTATATATATATATATATTCCTGAATTAAATAGAAACTTTATTTTTGATATTTTAAAGGAACTTCCACATTATTTTGGTATTATTCACAGTGGCTGAGCCATCACCTATTTACATTATCAAGTTTTGTGGTGATACTAATAGAACCCAGGGCATTGCACATGCTAGACGAGACTAGCATTCTGTCTTTGAGTGATATCTGCAGTTTGTGTTATCTACATTTGGAAAGCCATCTACAATTGATATAGGATATTGGGTTGGCATTTTTTTTTATCACTGTATGGTAAAAATGTCATTCTATTGTGTTTTCACTCCACTTGCTTTGCTTCTGCTGAAAAATCAGATGTCAAAATTGTCTTTGCTCTTTTTAATTTAGTAGGATTTTACATACAATATATTCTGATTATATTCCCTGCCTTCCTGAATTCCCCCCGCCCCCGGCAAATCTTCCTCACATTCCCACACACTCAAATCCACATATCTTTCTGCTTTTTCATCAGAAAATAAACAGGAATTGAAAGAAAAAAAAAAACCAACCTAAACTAAAATAAACAAACAAACCTGAATAGAACAAAGCAAATAATTGGCAAGAAAAACAAAAAGCATAAAAACCAAATATAGACACAGAGCCACACACAGTAGCAAACACAGAAATCCCTTTAAAAAAAACAAAATCAGAAACCATAATGCATAAGCAAAATATCTGTAGGGTAAGAAAAAAAATGTCAACACAAAGCATCATGAGACAAAAACCAAACAACAACAATAACAGAACTCCTCAAAAATACTATTGAGTTCATTTTGTGTTGACCATCTACTCCTAGGCGTGAGACCTGGCCTTAAGAATTGTTTGCATAACCAGTGGGACCCATTGGAGAAAACTAACTTTTCATTTGTGTGTGGTTAACAATTGAAGAGAGTTTCTGCGTTAGGGTTGTTGGCTTGTGTCCACTTCCACTTTCAGCATTAGGGCTCAACCAGGCATGACCGTGAGGCTCTGGACATACTGTGCCACCCTTTGTGAGTTCATGTGTTTTTTGTCCCTGCTATGTTTGGAAGGTTTTGTTTCTTTATTGTCATCCATTCCCTCTGACTCTTAGAATCTCTCTGCCTCCTTTTCTTAGAGCTCTCTGAGCCACAAGGGGAGGGAATTTATGAAGATATCCCATTTAAGACCAAGTGTTCCAAGGTCTCTCACTCTCTGCACATTGTCAGGCTGTCAATATCAATATTCATTCTCATCTACTGTAGGAAAAAGCTTCTCTGATTATGGCTGAGCACAGTGCTGATCTACGACTATAGCAGGAATGTCACTTGGAGTCAGTTTGTTGCTATGTTCCTTTAGAAGAAGAGTAGTATTTGGTTTGCCCCTAGGCCCCTGGCCTATTTAGCATTAGGTACTTAGGCACCTAAACAGTGATATGTAGGGAGGGTTCCATCTCAAGGAGTTGACCTTAAATCCAATGAGATATTGTTTAGTTAATCCTACAAACTTTGTGGCATTATTTCACTACTATATCTTACATGCCGTTAANCATTGTAGATCAAAGGGTTGACAGCTTTGTTGGTGTTTAGCTTTTTCCTTTGGTAATAAAGCAAAGTACTTTCCAGTGCCATGAACACTTTTCGTTACGGCTGAAGGCTCTAGGTAAGCACAGCTTGACTTTTCCTTCTTCAGTAAGTTGGGTTGGTGGTGTCTCCAGAAATAGCTCCTTACCATCTGTCTGCAGAGAGCAAACAATAGCATTGGCAATAGCCTGGGTTGTTTGGGGTTTCCCAGGGGGCTCCAGGGCCAACAACTCAATCCAGTGTAACACATTCCCCTAAATTGAGTCTTAATATGGTAAACTAGAGATGTCCAGACAGAACAATTAGTGACTCAATTAGATCACTTTTATATAAATATATATTATAGGGAGTGTCTACTGCATTAGTTTTCCATACAACCCCTTCAATGTCCCCTATTTAGCTCTCCCTTCATTCTCACCCTCATCCCCTCTAGTCTATACTTTTTTTTTCTTTTGATCCTCTAGTTCTGACCTCAATCTCTGTCAATTTTTAAGAATCTGATCTATTTTCCCTTCCTAGGGAGATCCATCCCTCCTTCCTAATCCCTTTATCTATACCTAAACTCTGTTGTTATACAGATTGTAGCCTGCTTATTGAAGACAATAGCTCATATCCACATATAAATGAAAATAAACGTCATTTGTCTTTTGAGATCTGATTTCCTTCAAAAACAATCATACTCTCTTGTACAACTACATATATCTTCAATCCACAGTGCTTTAGTATATAGTCTCACTTTTCTGACTGTTACTGTCATTGCCTAACCTCCAAAACTTTATGTTTGTTCCTTGTTTTGAACCCTATTGTGAAATGAACTACATTCCATTTGAACCCTTTAGCTAAAATATTTGAGATCAATTTTACACATATAGGAGATTTTCAATGATAATTTTTTGGTTCAATATGTCATAAATTTCAACGTAACCATGTTCTGATTGATTCTATTCTTCAATAAGATTATATGTGTATGCATGCTTACTGATATTGGTCTACGGGTGCCCCAACAAAATCTTGCTCTTGTTCCATGCAGCACATGAATTCTGAATGGTCATTGTGCTCAGTTTCTCTCTCCTCATCATACCAATAGAGGCTGTGTTTGACAGGTTTGAAACTTTTAAATTCTAACACTATCAGTGTATTACTGTATAATTACTACATTACATTATGAAATACAAGAGTAACTAGTCATGGCAAATTTGCAACTGTGAAGTAATTATGGAAAAGAACACTAATCTTGAGTTACAAATAATTTTTACTAATTTTATTTTATACAATGAAGCTATTACTAATTTTCTGCTATAAAAATGGAGAAAAATGAAGAATTGTCCTATATTTTGTTTATTTATCTTATTACTTTCTTTGTAATCATGGATTATGTACCATCCCATATTGTATATAGATAGATAGATAGATAGATAGATAGATAGATAGATAGATAGATAGAGAGAGAGAGAGAGAGAGGGAGGGTGAGGGAAGGAGATTTTGTTTACCTCAACATTGGCTTGCTACATTCTGTGTTCAAAGCATTCACACAGGAATTAGAAGTCTTTCTTCACACTATGCCAACTTTTTATGGTGGACTTTTACTTTTTAATTCAAAATGTCAATTCCATTCCATCTACCTTTGTAGTAATTCCTATGTTACCTCAGGATAGAAAGCATACTGAGTAGCTTCCAACTGATTCAGGCCATGGGTCTTTCACAATCTGCTCTGCAGGACAGTCTGTGTGAAGTTTATTGTCTTTTCCCTGAGAGTCGGCTCTAAGCCACCCTTTGACTGATGAGCTCAGTTCTCACAAGAATGCAGAGAATCTGCCTCTGTCTCATACTGGGGGCTGCTGTGTTCAAGCTTAAGTCCTTGTGAATTCTTTGTTTTCCACTGCAAATGCTTTGCAGTCTTCTGTGGTGGAGAGGATTTTCCCAAATCAATGAAGAGTATAAATCAATCATCCTTTACTTCAAATTTTGTTTTCATGGGTTTTTAATTTGTAACTATGCTCAAGTGAAAGGATTACTTCATATTTATAGTGTGTTGTAACATTATTATAAGAAAACACACCTGAGTAGGAAAAGGCGACTCTTATTACCTTCTAAAAAAACAAAAAACAGCTTCTCATAGTTTGTCTTTCCTCAAAGTCTCATTAGTCCATTCCCAGAAGAGTATCTTCTCAGAGATGCCTTCATTGTTTTCTAGTTAGAAATGAGTTGATTATTTAATTAGTTATTCTTTGGAGGCTTATTTATTCCATAACTCAAAGTGATAGTCTATCTTAATTTTGTGAATAAGTAGTGTTTGTATTTTAATTCATTTATAAATTGATGCATATATTGTTATATACATCATAACACATTTCATAATTTGTGAGGCATAGCACAGTTTATAATTTGTGGAAGGCAAGTTGAGTCTAAACAATGTAAAAATAAGACTTTTAGTTAGGACTCGATTTTTAAAAAACAAAATTTTCTTTTTTGAGAAAATGACATTTGATAAAGGGGGCAAGAGAAGATATGGACATGAAATCTATGAAGGAAAAAGAATCTAGGCATATTAGATAGGATAGATAAAATATTTTAGTAGGGCCAAGCATGATGGTCCCAGAGACAGAAAGAATATAGTGTTGCTAAAGTATAGTGGACATAAACAAGGTATGCTGGGGCAGGGTGGTCCAACCAGAGTCACNTAGAACTGCATAAGGAAGTCATGAAACAACCAAGATTGAAAATACCTGTGACAAGAAAAGGTACGGTGTTTTCATGTGTACAGTAAATCAGAGCATGAGTAGGAAGGATGAGACTTTGATGTTCATTCTGAGATACATTTCCTTATCACATTTTCCACTAAGTAAACCTTTCTCATTATGATGATATTTTAAAGTTTTCAGAACATCTGGAAAAGTCTACTAGAATATTTTCAAAATCTCTTTGTGAAAGCATTTGTCTACAAAACTCTAATTGTATTCAATCTATTTTATGTAAAAGCTTTTCTCTCCTTACATATTTGATAAATCTATAAATGAAATTATATATATATATGTATATATATATATATGCATACCTAACTTTTACTGTCCTACACACTATTTTGCAAATTCATGTCTCAGAATAATTTCTAATTGTTCAATCTGGAAAATCTTGAATGAAAAGCATATTATAATATATTAACTTCTATAGACAGAACTGATAAATAAGATTTAGAACATTTTTTCAAACTATAAAATATCCATAAAAAGCAACAAAATTATTATAATCCTTATTTTCAATAATATGTATTATATAAAATGAAAATTCTATATGCAAAACAGAAAATATAGTATGTGTGTTAGTATGTTAATTACAATCTTCAACTGTGAAAGAAGCATGTATAAATTAGCATCATAGAAAGTTTTTATTTAGGTCTTGAATTAAGTGTTCATTGATATAATCATGATTTCACTCAGATATTTATATTTTAAATGTTTTCCCTTCATTTTTATTTATGTGCGTGAATACTTAGCTTACATCTTTAATTGTATACCATATCTGTGCAACGTCCATGGAAAAAAGAAGAGGAGCCAGATTCTCTTAGACTAGAGTTACAGATTGTCGTGAGCAGCCCTATGCCGCTCTGGTCCTCTAGATAAGCATCAATTGCTCTTACCAGCTGACCCATCTCCCCAGACCTAACTCTGATATTTCCCAAAGACCATAAAGAATTTTCCCCCAAGTGAAATCAGGGTGTTGCATCACTTGCGTTTGGTAAGGAGTAATTTAAAACTTCCTCCATGTAAGCTCAATAATGCCATATTGATTTGTTTAATAGTGTCATCTCAAAGACTTTATTTCAAATCCAAATTATTGTGCCTACTACTTTACAGTTGATGACTCAATACATGAAGAGGCAGAAGGTCCACGTTTCTAATACACTCCGAGGTTCCATGATTTGGATGTGTCCTTGAAATTAAGTTAGCATTATAAAAATATTAAGAGATGGGATGTTCATCTGTTGAAGTTGTTTCCATTTCTTCGATATTATGAATAAGGCCTAAATGAACATTTCTGAGCAAGTATCTGTGGAGAAGAATGTTGAGTACTTTGGTCATGCGAAAAGGAGTAATATAACTGGGTCACTCTATAGATCTAATTTTATTTTTTTTTTGAGGATTCTCCATACTGATTTCAACAATGGCTCTACCTGTTTACATTCCCACCAACAGAAAAGGAAGCTTTCTTTTTCCACAACTTTGCCAAATTTTGTTTTCAGTTGCTTTGTTGACCTCAGCCGTTCAGACTGGATTAAGATGAAATGTCAGTTTCTTTAATTTGTAATTGCCAAGGTCGATAAACACTTTGGGGAGGTTATTTCTTAGATGTTTATAAGTTTCTTATACTTAGAACTCTCTGTTTAGGTGCCTAGTAACAATACAATACATATGCATAATAGAATTCTATTCTGCTGCAAAGAAAAATGAAGCCAGGAAGTTTGCAGATAAGAATAGTTACCACCCCATCAAAAAACTCTCTTTTTGGCAGAGCAGATAGAAACCATCACAAAAATCACAACAGGACATAATGCTGAGGTCCCTCAGATTGTTGGGATCCCATCACTTGCAAATACATCTACTTCATAACTCCTTCTTCTGTCACTCAGGGAACATTGAGGAAGAGGTTGCTGAAAGTTTGCAAAAACCACGATATCAGGGAGTCTTCTGTTACAGTCTGTTTCTTAGAAATGGTTGCATAAATAAGACCAGAACAATGCCAATGCTAATAGACATACTATTGTAGAAGTGAGAGTATTTTCTGAGTCATGTCCATAGGCATGGACATAACTACAGGAAACTAATAACTGCTAAGAGAAGGTAAATCAACCTCTCCTAGGGAAGATTATCCTTACTAGTTGTCCAATGCAAAGTGATCAGCCTTGAAATCATAGACATACAACCAACACAAAAAAACTCAATAGGACACACACACACACACACACACACACACACACACACACACACATTTGTAGCAACAATCCTCAAAGAAAGAGACTACCAACTTGAGAATGGGGTCATAAGAGAGGATCTAGCATGGAGCTGGAGGGAAAAATAGGTTTAAGAAAGTTATGTAATTCTACTTCAATTATAAATACATTTTTTTTAAAAAAAAGGAGACAGGAAGTTTAAAATATGATTGTGAGCTGGGTGTTTTACTAAGCACAAGCTTGTTATTTCTATACCTGGATGGCAAAAAAGTATCATAAATTTTTGGCCAGATTGGTCTACATAATGAATTACAAGTCAGCCAATGCTATATACAAAGATTCTTCAAAATTAATGATGCATGGTAATAGTAAAAAGATTAGCACACAATTAGAATATTGTATCATTATTCTACATTCTATTATTATAACAATTATATAGTTAGTATTCTAGAGCTAGGTTAAATGTCACAGGGCAGGGTTCTTGAAGAGATTGTCTACTTTTCATGTCTTTTATACGAATACTTCCTGCAACAGTGATGTTGCATCAGGGTTAGAAGACCTTCACCAGACATCAAGACTTTGTGGTTGGATTTCCTAATTTCTACAACAGTGAACAGCACATCATTGTTCTTTAAAATGACAGTGTTTTATGCATTTTGCTACAGCAATAAGAAATCGCCTGTGTGGTGATATTTTATTCTATGTTCTAACAAAATAAACCTATCTGAGGTCAGAGAACAGAACAGCCATGAGATTAGATATAGAGGCCAGACAGTGGTGGCATACACGCCTTTAATCCTATCACTAGGAAAGCAGAGATCCATCTGGAGCTCTGTGAGATCAAGGCCACACTGGGAACAGAGCCAGGCATGGTGGCACACACCTTTAATCCCAACACTTGAGATCCCAAGTCTTTGCTTGGGAAGAGCACATGCCTTTAATCCCAGGAAGTGATGGCAGGAAGCAGAAAGGTATATAAGGCATGAGGACTAGAAACTAGAGGCTTTTCAGGCTTTTTAAGCTTTGAAGCTTTTAGCAGCAGTTCAGCTGAGATCCATTTGGGTGAGGACTCAGAAGCCTGCAGTCTGAGGAAACAAGATCAGCTGAGGAGTTGGTGAGGTGAGGTTGGCTGTGGCTTGTTCTGTCTCTCTGATCATTCAGAATTTACACCAATAGCTGGCTTTGGTTTTTTTATGAATAAGACCTTTTAAGATTTGTCTTACATGCCTGAGATACAAAACAGTATTAATGGTGCTAGTTCATGGCCGTATGCTGAGAATAACTATATTTTATTAATGGCTTACTACAAAGATACATGGATGAATGAATGAATACAAAAGAGTGGCACTAGTATATAAGTAGTTTATAAAATACATCTTTCATTGGTCCCAGAATGCCAATATAAGCCAAGATATTCATTTAAGTCAGATTATCCATAAGGCTTCATTCATTTTTTCATTTGATTTATGTAAAGAATGCATTTATTTCATTCTGTTTTAAGTTTTTTTTTTTTTTTTTTTTTTTTTTTTTTTTTTTTTTTGTTTTTCGGGACAGGGTTTCTCTGTGTAGCTTTGCGCCTTTCCTGGAACTCACTCAGTAGCCCAGGCTGGCCTCGAACTCACAGAGATCTGCCTGCCTCTGCTTCCCGAGTGCTGGGATTAAAGGCGTGCGCCACCACCGCCCGGCTTAAGTTTTAATTTTTAATTAATTAATTTTTTTCAAGAACTTCAATATGTATATAACATATTTTGATGAAATCTACCGCACATTCTCTTCCTTTTTGTATCCTATCTCTCCCACTCCTGTTTTTTCTTTCACAACTTCAGTGTATTTTTTCTTAAACCCACCAAATCCACTTGGTATTAACTGTATGTTCACAACCGTATGACCATCTACAGGAGGATGAGTACCATTTCAGGGGCTATATCCCTGAGGAAATCAGTGGAACGTCTTTTGGACATAGTTACAGCCTTTGTCAGGTCATGTATTCACCAGCCCTGACAAGTCTGGGAAATATTGCTTTATTACAATTGTCCAGTACTGGCTTTAAATTTGTTCCCATCTCTCCCATGATGATGGGTTAGAGGTGGTGTGATACAGACATCCTATTTAGACATGAAGAGTGTACAGTGTCAATTAGGTCCTTGTCAATAATTTGAATTCAAAACATAAATATACTGTTTCAACTATAAAGTGATAGTTTTTGTTTTCATCTTACTAAATATGATCACTTAATACTGCAAGTTGATATGTAAGTAACCTCTGTGATTTCTTTCAAATTTTGTATATACATGACACACACACACATGGGAAATCAGAAATATTTCCACAGTACATTTATCAAATGGAAACTGGAGAGCTGATCGAAACTCTCTTGGTTCCTCCAGACCCTAGGGCTCAGTAGAAGCTTCCAGAAGAAGGCCGGTATCTGAGAAATGAGTCCTGATTCCTCTGGGTAAGAAACTGGGGGATGAGAATGGAAATAAAAAAAAAACTGAAAAAACAACCCCAGGACACCCACACAAAAGCCAGAAACTTTGGAACTGGAAATGCATTTTCAAACTTGGGAAATAAAGTAGAATATCAAAGCAGATAAGTACCTGAGTATTAGCCACATTAATTTATTTTGGCAGTTACAATTATCACTGTCTGTGTAAAATTAACAGAAAGAAAGAAAGAAAGAAAGACAGACAGACAGACTATGTTGGTATAAAAATTGAAAGGTGGCAAAAGTGTAAAAAAAAAACACTGAAAATTCCTGTAATTTGAACATACTTAGAATATGAATTTAGACTGTGATAATTAAGATGCAAGTTTAAATCCCCAGGAAACCATTTAAAGATGAAACAAACTCCTAAAGCTTAAATATCACGACATTAAATAAAAATGTGAGAAAAAAAAGAAGAAAGAAGAGTCAATACACTCATTAAGCAATAGGTGGATACTATTTTTATTTTCCTTTAAAAAATACCCAACTAAAAACTTTAGTGGGAGAAACTTGTAATTCTGCTATGCCAGTGACTGCTGCCCAAATATTATGGAATAAGGAAAGACTGAGCTACATAGTAAGACAGTGGCTGAAAACAAAACAAAAGTCTCCCCTTAGGAAAGAAATTCACTCTAGAATATTTAGTAAAAAGAAAGCTGATTTAAAAGTATCAAAATAGACTAATGAAAGGTTAAGAAAAAGAAAAACTACTTGCACAAAAATATCATTTCCAATTATCCTATACATTTTGTCAAACAACTCAAATCTAGATAAATTTAGAAATGATAAAATAATACATAATTGTAATGGAATTTTATTCAGTTAAGATGAGTGCATCAACTATGTAAAAAAAAGTCAACATAATTTGCCTATCAAAGAACCATCTATTAGAAAATTCCAGTTAATTCAAGATAATGAGCTATGTAATGTATTAAGTCTACAGATCAGTGGGTTATCAACATTCCTAATGCTGTGATCATTTAATAAATTCTTGGTGTGGTAACTCCCAACCATAAAATTATTTTGTTGCTACCTCATAAGTATAATTTTGCTACTGTTATGAATGCTAACATAAACATTTAATGTGCGGGATACCTGAAAATTGACCCTGTGGAAAGGGTTTTCAACCCCCAAAGGGGGCTGTGAACCACAGATTGAGAACCCCTGCTATAGATACTTTCAGTAACAATAATTAATGGAGAAAAAGATGCCCTGAATTTGAAAAAGAACAAGGGAGGAAAGACATGGACAAATGATATGGTTATATTCAATCACACACACACACAAAAAGAAATAAAAGACAAATTCAACTTTTTGAAAACACTCTTTTCACCAAATGAAGCAGGAAGAAAGCAGAATCAATCATGGTCTTGAGTCTTAGCCAAAGCAGAATTTCAGTCAAAGTCTTTGAAACAACCTAGTTTCTTGCTGAGGACCGTGGGAGTATACAGCAGATGACCACTAGTGTTTGACAAATTGACCCACCAGATGTATAACTTCCTGATGGGGAGCTCCACCTGGCAAAGCCGTGGGGTCACTGGCTGTGGAAACCTGTTGTTCTCTGTCTGTAGCTTTCTCAGGTGCCAATGCTATACCTCCCTAATAACAGCTGGGGGGTGCTTTCCAGAGCCCTTTGGTCGTGTGTTTTACATCCTGGGCACACATTCAGCTGTGGATTTCTGTTTAAGCTGTATAATTCTGATGAACAGAAATATTACCAGAATATTCTNCTTGACTGACACAGGAAAGTAACAAAATTCTTTGGACCTTAGAACTATTCCAAAATAGACTAAGTTGCCCCTACAGAATGTGCACAAAGACTAATTCCCAAGTGTTGTTTATTGCTAAATCAAGGCCAGGCTATTTACATCAAGACATAGTCCTTGCAGTAGCTCCCTTTCTACATGTACCCTGACCACTCAAGGTTCAGCCAATTGTTTAATGTCTGGGACCTCTCACCAACTTAGAGCTATGTGCATGGGTCAATGTGACATTATTAGCCTAAGACAAACTACATGACTTATCTTGGGTTTTGAGTATGGGTAGGGCCCTGAAAATGTAGCATATAACTGTCCAGAGTTTGGCTGTGAGAGGGGCAGCAGCAGCAGTATGGAGAGACACCGCTGTGTAGAGCTATGTGAGAGCTGTTGCAGAATGTGAGTAAAGTGTGAGTGTGTGTGTGTGTGTGTGTGTGTGTGTGTGTGTGTGTGTGTGTGTGTTGAATGAGGAAGAAGAAGCATGAGAGAAGTGTAAGTGGGTGAAAGAATGAATGAATAAGGAGTGAGTAAATAATGTAGAAGTATTTGTGTGAAAGTGTAAGAGAGAGGGCTGTGTGGAAGAGCTGCTGCTACTTAAGAGGAGCTGTGCTTAGGAACTGTGTGAAGTGCTACGTGATGAGAGAGCTATGTAAATGAAATGTTTAGCTGCAACTGTGTGGAGATTTGTAACTGCATGGAGGCAAGGAAGATGAAGCTGTATAGAAAAGATATGTATAAGAGAAATGTATGCAAAAGATAGATGTGTAGATATGTGAAAACAGATATAACCGTGTATAGAGATGTACGGCCGTATGTTTGTAAAGATATGTAGCTGTATGTATAGAATGTAGCAGTGTGGAGACAGAAAGAGTCAGATACCATTTTTAAGATGAAGTAAAAGAGAAAGTTAACATCAGAATGCAGTGTGTATTTCCTTATTTCACCAGTCATAGATAGATTAAACCTTCTTCCTAAATACCCTCAGATAAAAAAAGCTTCCTATCCTTCGGTACTCTGAGGAATTCATTTTATTACCCTGAGCTGATCATGGGAGCTGGTCTCTCAGAGTCTGTGTAGTTTCTCATGACATTTTAAGACACTTTTGTTCTGATCACCCTCATTGTCCCTTCAATTTTACATTCTTTAATGGATTGTATCATAAAGCCCCTGAGTAGAGTGTGTGGGAGGGGAGTGAACAAGGGGAGAAGCTGCCAAAGGATACATCAAATCTCTCTCTCTCTTCTCTCTCCTCCCATTCTTCCTTCCTGCTTTTTATCATTATTATTGTATCCTATTTGGATCAGTCAATGTTTATTCATATTTGAAAAGTCAAATATATAAAATTCATTTGTAGAAATGCTTGTAAACTTCTAGGGGAGATGAAGGAACAATGAAACCAAAGAGTTTTCACTTGGTTATTAGAAGGTTGACAGTGTTCCTGAGTTTCCCATGAGTCCATTCACAGAACCATGTTGCTAGTGGCTTAACTACTGCAATTGTCCAGCTATCTCTCCACTGCTTCTATGGGGAAAGACAATTCCGTTCACCAGACCTTTAGCTTTGCTCTCTGCTGCTGACANCATCAATAGTGAAAGACCTCTTCAAGTCTCCTGTTTCGAGGATATCTTCCTGGAAATACTATCTGGAACAAGATGACATCAGAATATGCAAATTGTAATGTTTCAGAGCCCACTCCACTACATTCAGGAGACATTAGAAAGAGAAAATCATGGGACTAATGGGAAACAGCTCAGCATAAGTCTAATTGACTGTGTGTCATCATCATTGTTGTCTATACAACTCACATTCAGAAACACACTCAATAAAATATCAATCTTTTAGCATAAAATTAATGGTGAGTTAAAAATGTTGACTCATTTTAATTTTATAATTGACTTTTACTCTATACCTTTCCTTAGACATCTCTCTAAAACTATTTAATTGGGATAAGCTATGAATTAAATGAATATAAAATTGTATATATAATATTACTATGTATAATACACACAAATATAGATAAGAGAAAAATATTTGGTTGGAATTCTACTTATAATATATGTTATTTCATGTAATAATACAAATTAATTTTATAACTGAGACAAATCAATTGAAAGATAATTATGTCCTTAATAACTGATGGCCTTTTATGTACTAATTTGTTGAAAACTTATTATAAACTCTTATATTGATTTGTTGTATCTTGTAGGTTTAGAAAAAATACAGTATTAGTTGTATAAATATTCACTTTAATAAAATAATTGGAATAACATTAGGGATCCATTTTAGAATCAATAAACTTAAAAGCATAATTTTATTTTTATGAAAAAATATTGAAATTTTATTACTGTTATATGAAAAGTTATATGTATATTATAATTCATTTCTAATATCATTATTTCAAGTGTATCATTATTGCATTTGTCATTATATTTATGTTAAAATTATCATGATGAAATTGTTTCTAATNATATTTAGATAGTACTTGATGTGAGAAAGATCAAATATTTACTACAGCTATTAAATACAGTACTTAATAAGATATCTTTTGTTTAATTTCTCAACTGAGTAGAATGTTTAATACCCTTCCAACCTCTGTTTAATACCTTTGTTTGCTATGATAGTATCTTCAATAATACACAGCACCATACATTAAGGAATTATCACATGCANGTGGCTAGTTCTTTTGAGGTCATGATATCTAGAAGATAAATTTGTTTGCGGGTTATATAAAATTCATACAAAGTGATCATTCACAGTGTGATCAGTTTTTAATATGAATTTCCTAATGACAAGCCCTTATTATGGTTGCATGGAATTTTAAATATCTTAGTCTTGGCTCTTTGTCTGTTTACTTCAGTCATGTCCATTGNTAAGGCACCAGGCTAATGATGAATTCCAGCATCATTTGGTACCCGAGCTCCTGCAGATTGTGCCACACGTTTGAGGATGTATTTCCTTTCCCTTGTGTCTTCCGTGTTTTAACTTTCCATCTATTAGCTTAGTNTTTTCCTGGAGCACTGTAACTTGTCTTGTAGAGCTTTCATTTTCTGGTGTCATCTTCTGTCTGCAGACCTCTTTCATCCTCTGTTTTATATTTCATCATTGTTTTATATTTACATACTGAATCAGCATTAAGTTCTGTGTATAAAGTGTTGTACTTTCTAAAACCTCAGTATGTGGAATAGTACCACTTGTTCTCCAATAACATGCCTGCTATTTAATATGCTAACNGTAAGTTAGGAATATTACAGCATATTTTTTAGTCTCATTTGTTTCACATTTGTAAAATGTTGCTAGTTATAGNNTATACTGGATATAGAAGGTATGACCTTTAAAATACAATGCAGTAAGCACATTGCATTATTACTGCTCACTAAAGTCTTTCAGATATGCCTATCTATTATTGAATGTGATCATCCTAGCATTTCCTTTCTAATGTTATGGAACCTGGAAAATATTTCAAAAATATTTGCACTACAACCATCTGTAATTCCAAACTTCATTCATATTTAATTTTATTCTAAAAGNATTCATAATAACACTGACCATTTGCTCTTTCATTAACCTTTACTAATAGCTCACCTCATAGTCAACAACTTTTAAATTGAAAATATATCATATTCAAACTACTA
This sequence comes from Neotoma lepida, assembly GCA_001675575.1. Lineage (NCBI taxonomy): Eukaryota > Metazoa > Chordata > Mammalia > Rodentia > Cricetidae > Neotoma > Neotoma lepida. The sequence continues at coordinate 19,987 of LZPO01087596.1, read as the reverse complement.
ATTAGCTTTACAGAGTAATATAAAATATGTAAGTAGGGAAATTGTTAAATATACTGCATTATTTCATCTACTACAAATACTCGTTTCTTATTAATTTCTTCAAAACTGATATTGCATATATTTGTAATAATGGTCATTACCTCCAATTATGCTTCCTCTTAAAATANATCTTCAAATTCGATGACAGGAAGGAAAGGCCCGTTATCCTTCTCAGGTTCAGTGGAGAAAAATGCACATCACAACAACNCTTAAGTGATGATAGTAAGAAATTCTTGAGTGTTTTTTTCTCTCTAATTCAGTCATTCCTTAACCACTAAGTAATTCCTGAAACCATTTCAGGATGCTGTTGTTTTATGTCATAATAATTTGAGAATATATGCTTCTCCAGCTGCCACTCATCTGGCAATATTTTTTTGTGCTCCTTCTTTCAATAGCAACATACTATGCATTGGGAGTGTTAGTGGAGGTCCCCACTATGTCTGTGCATTGCATGCTTTTCTAGATAGCTCAGTTAGTCCATTTCTCTCTCTCTCTCTCTCTCTCTCTCTCTCTCTCACACACACACACACACACACTCACACATACATATTACATCACACTATAATAATGTAATGAGTATCATTGCATGAGAGGGAAACACAATCAATTAAATATGTATTTTAGCTGTGGTATTATTATCTGTTTTAANACTGTGGTCTATGTTCTGACTACAAAGCAGCATAGGTTCACTTCAGACAACCCACCATGAACTTTATGATATCTGCNCAGATTTTGCACTACAAGAATTTTAAAGTACAAATATATGACACAGTAGTATAAACAGCAATGTTCACATGCAAAGGAATACTTTTAAATTAGTAGCAGTAGANTTTGTGATGAAGTATGATTCAGCCATGTCACACTTTACTCATCTTTCCTGGCAGCCTGTGCCAGCTCGCAATGTGATGACAGGGTACCGTGGCTTGAACCCTCTTGGTCCATTCATTNGGATCAGTAAACTGTCACACCATTATCATGGGACACTTGGATCAAGTTCAGAGATGGAAATCAATATTTTTGCAAAGAANTGGCCATCTGGAGGGTGATAGTTGGTACTTTGCCTATGGAGCCTTGTGGAGCATTTGCTTCTTTGATTCAGTGAGTGTCCTGTCAACAGCAAAAAGAGATAACAGAGGTAATAAATGATAAATGAGATCATGCTAGCAAAACACTTCAGCATGACACAATGTGATAAATATGGATAAGGATAAAAATTATTTTGTGGAAAAATATTGAGCTTATTCTTGAAATTCTTATGACTAAAAGAACTGTTCTCTTGTAGTACTTGGGGAAGTTCAACACTCTTACAAAATGCATCGATTAACCAACCAAGAAAATGAACTCCTCTGGAACTGAACAAGATCCAGGGTCTGTAGATCGATACCATCAGTGCATTCTCGAGGGGTGCTTTTCTTCTTCCAGAACTTGTAAAACAATTCATACATTTCTCTCATCATTGACAAGTGACAAGTACAATTCTAAAAGACAGTCTAAGAAGATAAACTGTTTCTTTTGGAATTTGAAATATTTTGATTATATACAAATGAGGGAGAGAGAGAGAGAGAGAGAGAGAGAGAGAGAGAGAGAGAGAGAGAGACTAAGCTCTGTTCTAGAGTGTAAACAAAGAGAAACATTTAGAGCATCCTCCTATAGGATTCCCAAGTCTTCTTCATAGACTTTGTCCTACTTTGATTTCCGTTGGTGTAATAAAACACTAATGCAAAACTACTTCGGAACAAAAGAGTATATTTGATTTAAAGAATATAGTCCGTTGTTCAAGGGAAACCAAGTCAAATACTTAAGACAAACTTAGGGAAGGAACTGAGAGTCAAGTACTGAAGCAGGAATCAGAGAGGAGCCATGCTTACTAACATGCTTCCCCTCTTCCTCCTGAGCTATCATTCTTATACAATACAGGTCTATGTGCCCACAGATGGCAGGACCACGGTAGGATAAGCTCTCCTGCATCATTTAGAAATCAAGAACATGCCCCACATTTATGCACACAGTGCAATCTAATGAGTCAGTTCCTGAACTGAAGTCCTTTCTGAGCAGGTATAGCAATTTGACTACCAAGACTCTCCAGGGCACACACTGCAAGTTTT
>LZPO01087595.1:20105-32921 GCA_001675575.1 Neotoma lepida | reverse complement strand
TGTCTGTGAAATGTGGCTCCTGGTTCAGGGATCTCCCACAAAATCATGTAGTTACCTGCTTGAGGCTGTTGTGTTGTGATAAAAGTCATGGACCAAGAAAGTTGCATAACCTCATTCCTGCATCAGAAATTACCTAGATTCCCAGAATCTTCTACAAGTGATTTAGTCTATGAATGAACTTGAGTCTCAGGATGCTATACACATCCACACAGCACCATTAAGGGATCTATCATGCCTGAGACTCACAGCCTACTGTATTAGCGCTCTCCCTAGAAGAGCAGTTTCAAACCAAAGACAAATGCTGAATGGAAAACAGGATAGCTATTCTAACTTATAGCAAGTAGCACAATTATGTTATTCTAGAGTAGATCACACTTCTAGCTAGAGGAAGGATGAGTGAGAAAAAAGACAAGCCAGTGGCCCGGAGTAATCATGAGGAAGAAGAGATGAACTCACAAGTCCTTAAGGAAATTGTCACTAACTTTATTAAAGTAGCAATTTTTTTATACATTTTGTGGGGTGTTTTTTTTAATATTATTGAAGGATATAGGATATGTAGAACATTAATGTTCTCTCTCTATCCCCTCCCTCTCTCACACACACACATAGGAGATCAGAGAAATCTGGTTTTAAATTACTAGTACTGCTTCAAAACATCGCCCTGTAGTAGTGAGATTAACTCTCCAATCTNTAAACTGTGGCCCAGAATTGTATCTATTTCAAAGTGCTCTTAGAGGATCAGGGGTTGCTTGGTGTGTAGTATAAGACATGACCCTATTGCACTCTGCCAGCCTTCCTGTGGAGAAGAATAGAAATCACTATTGGCGCCTTTGTGTGAGAGTGTGGTATCCACTATCTCTAAGGTAGGGTCAAGGGCCTATTCCAGGGCCCTCAAGGACTTGCTTGTACTTCCTGTTAATAATTTACTTAACATAAAAAGCCCTAGGGGATAGACTATTCAAATCTNATTTCACAGAGGGAAGCTGTGGTACTGGGAGTTCAGTGTCTAAGGTCATGCTCCTCCATCACTTTTCCTCTCTGAAGTTCTGGTAGCTTTCAGGGAGCAGTCTGAGGNTCCGAATACATACTGCTGTGAAACATAGGCACAGAGCTGAGCACACACAGTTTGAGTCATGTTAGATATTTGCTCATTGCAGAAGAAAGCCTAAAACCAAATGACCCCAAATCTGATGGCCTTTAAGAGCAGTACCATGACTTTTTCAGTTTCCTGTGGTTCCTCCTACACCTACTGTCCAAGAANTGTCATAACCACAGACTCTGGACTAAGATTCAGAATGTGATTTTGGACTCTTGTTACCAACTGTCACTGGATGCCATGGCTCAGTTGTCAGACCATGTCTTTCAGGGTTATTAAATGAAAGTAAAGATTGACAAAAATAGACTTCTGATTTTTAAAAAAAATTTATTGTCTNTAATATGAAATATAAGACAAGAGTTCAAATAGTAAAGAAGGCTCTTCAGGTTGTCTAGAGTGGAGGCTTTCAAGTTAGCTGGTTCGAGGGCAACAAGGACCATGGGTAGAAGCTGCAAACTATGTGTAGTAGAGCTGAGATGCTTCAGGCTCTCGGGGGAGGGGACTATTGAAGAGGATGGAATCAGTAGGAAGGTGTGCTCAGGTAGAGAGAAGTTGCTCAAATTGCTTATAAAAGTTTGAAAACTTTTATGCAATGACAGAACGATATACATGTGACTTTACAGAGGTCAAAATTAGCAAGGAAATCCAGCTGGACCCCCATAAGGCACCTTTTGACAGTAAAGGATGAAAAGAAGCTGACTCGTTGTACCACCATTCACTTCCTTAGGACCTTTTTCTTATTGCCACAGAGAGCTGTTCTTCTAAACAGAAAGAAGCTGACCATGGCCAAGTGGATCCCACTCTTGAGGAGTAGGAGAAGGTAGGTGTAGAAGGCTGAGGTGCTCGTGAACTGAAGCTGCAGCACACCTAAAAGAGTTCTTTCATTAGTTCCACATGCTCTTTTGACAGCATAGCACATGTTACTGAGGAGGGAGTCACAGGTATTAATTTCTCAGGACTTACAATGAGAAGCAGCTCTCCTGACCCAAACCTGAAACAACACTCACCATTCACAAAAGAACCACTAAGAGGGGAATTGAACTTAGAAGTCAGTTTGTCTAAATCCATCAATGCCAATAACTAGTGAGTAACTGGATGACTTTAAAAACCTATACTTAACTTTTATCATGCTTTCTTTGGTGGTTAAAAATAACAGACATATGANTAAATGAATTCCTTTGTTAAAATAGGTTAGGGTACATCATTGTACCCCTCGTTAAAGTGCACTTGTATTGGAATTAGTAGTTCACCGTGTTGTAATGTCTGTGTAGTGACACATCAGCTGTAAATATCAGTGTCTATTCTGTAATGCCTAGACATTTAGATATTTCTAAATTAATTCAAGGCATTGTTATATACAAAAGGAAAAGTGCTGTAATGTGACACAAAGGCAAACATACTAAAACTTACCATTTTCATGCCAGCAAGTTGTAGGCTCAGTACTCACGACAACTACAAGAAATGACAAGAATTTGTNAATTAATATGCACATTGTTTGACAGTTCTCTCTGTGTTTATGAATATGCATGTATCTACATGTAAATGAATACATAGATGTCCTCACATAGACAGAAGTGTATTAAAATCTGAACCCCATAATTATGTAATTATATATAAATTTAATTATAGAAATGAACCTCATTATATGTAACTCAGTACATGCCATTCACTTGTTATGTTTCTGTATACAGAGAAGCAGAAATTCAAAAANAATAGCTTTTTCCTTTTTTACCCTACAAAATATAGTAAACTCTCTAAAACAGTTTTCAAAGAAAAACAGCCATATCTTTCCAAATCAAGTACCTTCCCAAAGCAACTGCTCAAAGTTCATTGATCATTGTAGTGACTAGGAATCCCAGAGAAGAAACCCAGACAGTGACCAGCAAGAGGCTCACAGGTTTTATATATACTTATTCCTCACAGATTCAGAAGGTCCTTGGGGCCTTGGGACTATTGTTCAATGCCAGTTGTTATGACACACATGAATTGCAAGACCAGCACTAGGCCCTCTGCACATTCAACCCTCTGTCTGGATGTGCAACTGTGTACCTCACTGAATCAAGGGGATTCTTTAGGATCTTGCATTTGAATTATTCTGAATAAATTGGAAAGAGTATGCATTCTTCACTGTACACTCCCCATGTTGGGACACTGACTAATCCTGGTCTACCCACCTACATCCCTATTCAGGCCTATATGAGCTTTCCAAAATGCATTGCAATGTCAAGAGATGCATTAATTANGAAGCATGCTTGCAACCAGTATATCCTCATTCAATCTTTAACTATGATATTCTGTATGACAGTAATACACACAACAACAAAAATCTGAAAATTTCAAGGCTGCTAAGTTCACTCCTTTTTTGTGACAGGCTTTGGCTCTTTCATTTGAGTATTTTGCTAANTAAGGCACCAGTTCCTAAGGCGTCAGTGTTTGAGGGTTGAACTTTGTACACAATAAGATAAAAGTAAATGACTTTACTTGCTTGGCAGAACATTCTTTATTAAGTCATCAAAAGTGGAACCTCTGTTTTAGGATTTATCATGTACTTAACTGCTTGTTGCTTTAATATGTCATTTATTTTAATACAATTAATAACCAAAAAGGAAAAACAAACAAACAAACAAACAAACAAACAAATAAATAAATAAATAAATAAATAAATAAATAAATAAATAAATAAGGAAAGAGAGAAAGAGAGAAAGAAAATCAGATCTTGATCCTTTGGATAATGACGATAGTCATAGAAAAGCTTTTACCTTTTCTCCTAAAGCCTCTGCCATCTTAGTACTTTGGTAAAGTACAAGGTAAAATGAATGCAATGGCCCTGTTAAAAGTCTTATGTTAGTTTTTATTAATACATCATAGAAAACTGGGTATTATCAAATACATTTTCTAGAGGGGTACATTTCAAAGGACACATGCACATACCTATATCTTTCTTTATTGGAGGGAAGGAAATCTCTTGATCAACTCCTTTTTTGTTGTTCTCGTGTTTGACAATGCATCTGTGCTCTTTGTGCATTGACTTTTCAGTCACAGTAAGCCAGCTAAGTTTCATGTATGTGTCCCTAGTCTTCAGTGTATTCCCTTCCTGGGATTCCAGGATCCTATCACCATCCTTTTCTTTCCAGTANACCCTTATAACATCAGGGAAGAATTTCTCAAGGAGACAAAGGTATGTCCCAGCCTTATGGAGATTTGTTTCAGCAACAGATGGAAGAAAAATGGTAGGCTTGGGGGAAATGTCTGCATCAAGGCTTTTGTCTGTAAGATAAAATGGAAAATTANTGAAGATNATAATAATGAGGATAGTAGTTATTACTNTTGAGACAGAGTCTCATGTAGCGCAATGTATCAAACTTTCTATGTACCTGTGAATGGCCTCCTCCTAGTCTGCCTGATCCTGATCCTCCTGACTCTGCCTTCTAAGTGCCTGATGCTGCTAAAGAGGCCAAAACCCTGAGACTACATAAGTCACAAACCCAGGAAAAAATATACTTCTATAATTCTGCTAATGGAACATAGTAATAAAATGACTGCTAATGACATATTGCTATACCCATAGACCANTACATTGCTTAACCTTTATCAGAGAAGCTTATTCTTGAAGTAGATTGCAATTAACACAGAGACTCACAATTGGACAATGTTCCAAGAGTGAGAGACTTTAGAACACTCAGTTCTCAACGGGGATGTTGACATCCAGCCTATTCCCTCAAGGTTCACAGATCTATGTGGAAAGGAGGCAGAAGAATTGAAGAGCCATAGGACTGGGGCTTCTCTTTAGATAGTACCTTCTATATATGACATGAACTTGCACCCTTAAAATCTTAACGATATGCTCACCTAAACANTATGTGCACAATTACAACACCAGTTGACATTCAAGCATGGATAGGAAAAAATCTCACAAGGCCAAACTCCTAGATGAAAAGCTACACACAAGGAATGGATGCTAAGAGAAGGAGAATCAGTGTTNTGTAGGGATGGGCCCCAGAGAGGTCATGTAATCCCAAGTGGTTAGATATAAACACATACACATATATATAACACTAAATGGATTTAGCAGGTTGTATTTATATATGCATATGTGAGCATGTATATTTATATAACAATAATAGTTATGGAAGAGTCATGAATCTGACAGGAGTTGGGGGAGTTCAAAGAGGAAGAGGGTGAGGTGGAAAGGATTTAAATACAGTCCTCATGATGAAATTTTCAAAAATGTAAAAAAAAAAGCTTTATAAAATTAGAAACAAAACAGCATTTTCACAACTTCTACTAAAAATTTTAATGGTTAACAATAAAAATCTTTTTTGTGTTTATTTTTTTGAGAGAGTTTCTCTGTGTAGCTGTGTATCCCTGGCTGTCCTGGAAATCGCTCTGTAGCCCAGGCTAGCATTGAACTCAGAAAGATCCACCTGTCTCTGCCTCCCTAGTGCTGGGATTAAAGGCGTGCCCCATCACCTCACATTATCGCCTTTGGTTTTCACATAATNTTGCTGTTCTCAAGCCCTCATCTGTCCTATTTGTTAGGANCTAAGCACAAAGTCTCCCATGATCTCTAGGAATAAGTGGAGAAGCCAGAGACCTATGTCTGAGTTCGAAGCCCAGACTGGTTCATAGAGCACTGGACCTGGAGAAAAGGGAANATGACTGTCTATTGAGTCCATCACAGAGTTGTCTGTCTGTCTNTCTGTNTGTTTGTTTGTTTGTTTGTTTGTTTGTTTGTTTGTTTTGAGACGGGGTATCTCTGTGTAGCAGTCCTGGCAGTCCTGGAACTTGCTTTGTAGACCAGGCTGGCCTTGAACTCACAAAGACCCACCTGCCTCTTCCTCCCAAGTGCTGGGATTAAAGGCATGTGTCACCACTGCCCAGTTCATAAACTTGTGTGTAATAATAAACTCTATATCGGTGTCAAATGATTTAATAATGACTTCCATACATTACATATGAATGTTTTACAGAAGTCCAAATGTCTTCAAGCATTACTAGGATACTTGCAGTGTTCTTCAGTATCAACATTGGTAATTGCAATCTCCTGGAAAGTGCTTCAGGAAATCTTTCTCACAGCCNTCTTCTTTCTAAACGTTATCACCTCCACTCTACCATGGCCATGCTTTGCCTTCCCTCAATTACTTTGAAAATATATTTGTTCAATATCCACCTATGACAACACAATACATTCCTCTACCAATCGTGGAAGAACTCNACAGTGATTCAACCCATATCACTACTACTACTTTAGTTTAGAGTCCTTGATTCCTCACATTCCAGGAACAACATGATGGTCTGGAATTATTACAATAATGAGGCTTTGGTCCTGACTTAACTGAGTCATAATGAGTCCTGAGACTGAGCAAGTCGAACAACTTCTAAATTTTAGCTGCTTTATCTTTCATAAAACTTATCTGTTACTGTAAATCAATTCAGCCTCNATAACTCGATGAAACCAAAATGAAACAAGATGAGAAAACTGATTTAAAAGACTAAAAATGCAGATGTTATTACTGTCATCAATATGGCTGCTAGGAACANCAACTTAATTTGCTATGACTTGTGCTGGAATAAGACATTGTCATTCCATGGGGAAAACCTTTGCTATTAGTCACAGAAATGGAGGGTTTATTTTGCAGTTAAACCTAGGTCAAATGAGGAGAGCCCACCATCTACAGTCTACTTTTCTGTGGTATACCTGGATTCCCAAATCCATCACTGTAAGAAACCTGCTGCTCTAGGATAGCAAAGAGAGATGTGATGAAGCCTAGAGTGTATCCAGTGCATGGAACACTTCGTTTCTGGTGTCAAAACAGTACCTGTGCGCCACTCAGCAGCACCACACACGGGAATCAAATCTTTTACTGAAAATTCAGGTACAATCCNACTTCAGTCAGTCACGCCAAANGCTATTCTGCAGNTGCTGGCTTGGCTCTTTCTTGANAATCTACTGAAGAAATATTAGGAGGCCTGGTCTTCAAAGCCATTTTAGGACACTGTTATCTACCTGACCTCATAGACTGAGTCCCAGTGTGCATGTGACATCAAATGTTGTGATTTAGTTGCAGTATCAGTGGGTTTGTTAAATGGTCACTTTTCATTTCTCAAAATGAATGTTGGAGACAATATCCAGTCAATATCCATTTTCCTTCTGAAAGATGTGTGCTTTGAAATGTTTTTTCCCAATTTTCCTTTTTCTTTTCCTTTTTTCTGTGTGTATATGGTGTGTATATGTGGAACCTGCAAGTTCCTGCATGTGAATTCAGGCATACACTTNCTTGAACGTGGTAGTCAGAGGCAACCTTACTTCAGTCCTCACCTTCCACTTTGTTTCAGACAAGACCTCCTTGTTATTTACCANTCCAGATTCCAGTGTAGCAGGCCTGTGGCCTTCTGGGGCTNTCGCTGTCTCAGTGTCCTGCCTTACCTTAGGAGCACATATGGGTTTTTAGACTGACTCTGGGGATTCAAACTTAGGTCNTCACATTTGTGCTGCAAGCACTGCACCCACCAATCACCTCCCCAACTACTCCTCTAATTTTACAGTGGAAAATTTACCNCATTTGAAAACTGGTGTGCTTCTTTGTCAATCAATGAAACAGGAGCCATTCCNAGGANGCTGAGGCTGGAGCCTGCAGCATCTGCACCCCTGCCTCTCTCCCTTCTCTACTCTGCAGAATATAAAGAAAATGTTCCTGTAGACATGTGCTTTTGTGCCAGGGTGGAACTCTTGGATGAATTTGCATCTAATATTCAACATCTGAAATTTAGCTTGTGAACATGTAAAATCCTGACAATATTTTATTACTATTTATATGAATATATAAAATCGGCTCTGTTAATATTNAATGGAGACAAAACTCNAGCAAAGTCACATAAGATCTAAGTGTAACCAGGAATCTAAGGACTGAGCACACTCTGCCTTGCAGCTTGTATCATGCTCACACAGGTTGATAAGTTCTATTTCATTTTTTCAAGATTTTCCAGATGTTTCCGTATTTCATCCCTTAAAGAGCTGTCATTTATAANTCAGTTCTTAGCCTAGAATGCAATTTAGAGTTAATTGAAATTTATTTTTCAGACAGAAATAAAAGCAATAATCGTGTATTTGAGCATAACTAGTAATAATTAGACAACTAATGTGTTCTTATTCTGCTATTCTGCAGCTGCTGGCTTGGCTCTTTCTTGAAAATCTACTGAAGAAATATTAGGAAATATAATATTAGGAAATATAAAAGTCAAGATGCAGAAAATGAAAATTTTCAACAATATAACAATCCTAAGCTTCCTTGAGGAAAATAATGATCAAATAAAGATGTAAATCTATGAAGAGCCTTTTACATAGACCCTGGACAGATGTAGCTTGTGTAAACTACAAATTCTAACAGAAATCTTCAGATAATATCAGAGTGACATAAATTGTGACTTGTCACAACCTACNCTACAAGGAGTCAGACAAATAAAAAGGGCATTCATTCATGTTCTACAGCAATTTACTATGATTTATGATCAAAACCAATAATAATGGTTTCCTAGTTTGTCTGGAGAATGTACCACTAGTTGTATTTCAAAACAGAGAAAAACTCCATTGAGGACTCACTTAAAAGACTTTTTGCAACAATATCCTGAAGCAATAATTTACACCAATAGTCTATGCATATGGTCCTCAGAATGATTCCTGCTTCCCCTTTGTATATGCAACTATTCTAAATACAGAGTTCCAGTGTTTTCTGGATGGAAATAAGAAACCATTTATAAAGTAGTTTTTACTGTCATATCCAATAATCTGTCCTGAAAAATGACTCAGGTTAAGAACATTGTAGTCAGATATAGTATCTGATAATATTTTTTGGTCTTTTGCTACAATCATATATATATATACTTTCCGTCACTAGAATAAAGCAGAAAAAAGTTACTTACCAGAAGGGATTACTATGAGCTTAGTTCCTTCTGCAAATACCTTGCTCCAGCCTGAGCTATCACAGTGCTCATAGCTTCTACAAAAATCTGAACCTTCTAAAAACATGTCATGATAAGCTGATCTGGGTTCCTTAGAAATCCATTGAATATAAATTGTATGACATCTAGTAACTTGTAAGTTTCTTCACAAACTAACTTCATACATTGTTTTCCCTGGAGNCAGTGATAACAGAAAATAAAAGGGGTACAATTGGAGAAGAGAAATAGGCTAACTGGTCCCCAACTGCTTTTTTTTTCAAGTAAGTAGGAAAAATATTCTAAGAATTGTTTTGTTTCTAATTTCCAGGAGGTCAGTTGTGTTGAAACTGCTTAGTGTTTGCATCAAAGGAATGTNTTTTCTGTTCTCACAAGAACTCCTGTTTCTTCTTAGGAAGAGCGGAAATACTTCTGAAAAGAGGAAGCTCTTTGAAAAATGTGACCCAAATTATGTATGTTCATAAAGCNGCCATTATTAGTTGCCATTCAAGAACCATTATTATAACCATGTCAATGAAAAATGTAATCTGCAATGCTTTATTAGAATAGAGAAGAATGCTAGATAAAAATTACATCTGCAAAGTGTCATAAAATTTTGTTTATTGATTGATTGATTACAAATATCATTTTAATTGATAATTCCAATTTTCTATTACTCANAACAGTTGCTTACCCTTTGGACTTTACACAGNATGACATGCTCTCAGTCTCTGTTCTCTACTGTTANTCTTTGTTCCAAGACCAAGAGGAAAAATATCAGAAGTCTTAAGANGTGTCTGTATTTATAGAGACATAAACTAATTTAGAACACAAAAGAGCAANTAATGAAGGATGGCAAAAATAGCTCAGTAGGTAAAAGCACTTATTGTCAAACCCAATACCCTTTGTTTGATTTCTGGAACTCACATGGTGGAAGGAGAAAACCAACTCTCTTAAGTTGTCTTCCAATCTCTGCATGTATGCCTTGGCATGTGCACATCCACATACATATGCATACACACATAAAATAAATGTAAAAATCAATGAGTTATAAAATGTTCATTGCATTTGTAAAAAATAGTGGCACATGTACCGTGTCGGTAACCAATAGCTCTCTAATTGGACTTAAGACCTCCCAACAAGAGGTATACCATGCCTGGTACTGGAGACCTAGCTAACTATTTAGTGGTAGTGAAGTCATGGTTATTAGTTATATAACCATAGTTATCCAACTACTAATTTACTAAAGCAGTATGATCACTAACAACAATCTATAAACATTTGTCCTTATACCCACAGGTAAGTGTAGTCTTCATCCCTTGTCAAGGAAATTTCTCTTTACAACAGATGGAGAAAACCACAACCAGTCAAAATATAGAGTTGTGGGACACAATCCCAAAGGATGCATCTATGGCTCAAGGTACATTAGGGAAGAGGGGGCAGAAAGGTTGTAGGAGCCAGAGGATCAGTGCATTTGTTGTAAGATTGTGTCTCCTAGTAACATCAGAAGTTCTATTCATAAAGTCTTACCAACGTGACTGCTCAAATGTGAGCTGAACAAGGATGACACCAATGAACAGACAAAACTGGATGGGGAAAAGCCCACAAGGTCTCAACCCTACACAAAATACTACAGGAAACTGAGTAAAGCTGGGAATGGGAGAGGTGGTCCTCCCTAGGAAGGAGCACATCGATTGATTGTCCAGTGCCAAACAATCAGCTCTGAAAAGATACTTATAAGTAACATCATATGGACTGAGCAGGTTATATTTAGAAATATATATGTATATACAATACATATATGCATGGAATAACAACTAATGAAAAAAAGAGGCCTTGAATTTGAAGGAGAGCTGAAAGGAGTATATGAGAGAGTTTGTAGGGAAGAAAGGGAAGGGGGAAATGTAATGAAATTACAATCTCAAAGGTAAACAAAAAAGAAAGTAGAAAAATATAAGGACTATATGAAAAAGACAGTATCAAGTTTTAGTAATTGTCCATTAAAATCTGAATACATGAAGAAATACAATTATAGAGGAAAAAAACCTGCACTTATCAGGAAGTCAGTACCTCCTAAATTCATATTTAAACTGGCTACAATTCCAATCTGAACTACTATAGTAGTTCGCTTTGTTCTTTCTTAAATGAAAGTGCTAGAATTTAGATAAATAAGTATATTATAGATTCTGTGAAGATTCATGAACATTAAGTAGCAAAAAGAATTCTCAACTAATCCTGGCTAATTGGGAGGCTCAGGCTGAAGGATCACAAGTTTAAAGCCAGCCTAGGCTACAGTGTGGGTTCAAAATGACTCTGGGCAATGTAATGAGACTCTATCTCAATAATAAAAAATAAAGAAAGGGCTATGGAAATGGCTTTATGGTATAATGCTTTCATATGACTCTACTTTCATCCCAAGTTCTGTGAAAACTAATTAATTAAAAAACAGTAAAAAAGACATTTTACTAATGGCATAATATAATATTGATGCAAGAACCATGAAATAGTGAAACCAAAAATTTTCACAGAAATGGTCAAACAGTATATGGATGTTCAAAATATAACTATAGTTGAAACTATAGTGACAACTATAAAGAAGTCAAGAAAGAAATTAGAGAAGACAGTTGAAGATGGAAAGACTTTCTATGTTCATAGGTAACCAGAATAAATATTATTTTAATTGGCTACGTTATTAAAGGTAATATACAGGAGATGGAAAAATGGCTCAGTGGATTTAAAATCAATGACTTCTCTTTCAGAGGACCTGGGTTAAATTCCCAGAATACACATGACATGATCATTCACAATTGTCTGTAACTGCAGTTCCAGGGGATCCAATATCATCTTCTGCTTTATGGGCACCAGGTATGTACACGGAACACATACATACATACATTCAGTCAAAACATCTATTCATATAAAATGTGAAATAAATGTTTTTAAAATGATACGTACATTTAATTAAATGACCATCAAATGCTAGTGATATTCTTAATAAAAGTAGAAAGAACAACCATTAAATTATAAGAAAACACAAAAGACTTTGAAAGCCAAAGTAAGATCAATGTGAAAGCATCATAATACTTAATTTTACCAGACTCCAGGCCAATAGAGGGAAAAAACAGCCCAATGTGGTACCAGCACATAGATTAGTCATGTGGAGTAATGAAATAGAATAGAGGACCCAGAAATAAGCTCATTAACACAACTGTCATAGTCAATGGAGGTGAATAGACAGTCTCCTCAATAATTAGTGCTGAGAAAAGTGGGTACTCCATGTAGAAGCCTGAAACTAAATCCTTATTTCTCACCCTCTACAAAAATAACAATCTAAAATGGGTTGAAGAAAGTCTTAATGGAAGGTGCTGAAACTTGAAATGGTTCATTTTCAGAGTACCAGAGACAGCTTAGGGCCAGCTACAAATGAACACCAAACACTAGACCCCTGTTACCATCTGCTAATGGAGCTATTCCTTTCCCACACCCAAAGTAGATGTTCAGAGTAGAAAAGCACTGGTGCAAGGTCATGTCTATGATAAGTTTAAAACAATATAAAATGTAGAGATGAGCCCACACATGATTTTTTATTGAGAAAACTTAAGATCTAGATAATATATAAGAATATATCTTTCTGATTATCAGAAAAGGAGAGGAAGAGTCATGTGTCTGGTTTTTATATATTCTTCTCTGCACTCAATGAGAAAAGCCTGCCAATCTAGGCTGATACCTAACTTTGCAGTGTTATAAATAAAATTACTTCATTTTCACTTCTCTTGGTCTCTGGT
>LZPO01087594.1:0-11137 GCA_001675575.1 Neotoma lepida | reverse complement strand
ATGATATATAGACACATTTCATTTATCCATAAATAAGAATTGAATGATATCATTTATAAGATAATGAATGCAATCAGGGACTTTGATATTTGGCAAATAAGTCAGAAAGGCAGATATTACACTATTTTTATCAGCATTCAACCCAGTTTTGCAGGTCTGGCTGTCTGTATAGTATGTAGATTTTTCTTCAGATGTTTTTATGGTTTTCTTTTGTTTATTTTTTTTAAACATGATTATGCTATGTGTTAAATATAATGATTTTTCATGTTGTGTTTATAAAGTTCATTGGTCTCTTTGTGTATTAGCATACTTTTACTCATTGATACCAAAATGTTTTAGGTTATATTTCTTTGTCTATTCAACTTTAGGTAACACATTATATTACTTGGTTTCATCTTATAGCTTTCACGGATTTTTTACTTTTATTTCATTTTCTGTTTAGGCTAGTTTTTCCAAAGTATTAACTGTTTCTTCAGTTGTTTGAAGTTATCTCTTCTCTTAAAAAAAACAAAAAACATTTGTATTTCTTTTGTATTGTATTTCTTTTCATAATTTCTGCTGTGGTGAAAATCACCCTATATTTACACATGTTGTTTCTTCATTTTTAATGTGTTTGTCAGCCTTAAAAATTCCTACCCAATAATTCAACAACTGACTTATTTCTGTTTCTGTTTTTATTGTCACTTCTCTTGACAGTGGGTTGTAGTTTCTTGNATTACTGTGTATTTTTTAATTTTTGAACTATAATTGATATCATGTTAGACTAATGTANAGTTAAGTAAATACTATTAAAACCTTAGAAAAGTGAATTTCTCTTTTTGTTAGGTTGTGATCTTTATGGGTGTGAGTCAGTAGAGTGTGCAGTAGCACGTGCTACATTTAGGCTTCGTTAAAACTTCAGTTAAATTTATCTCGTCTTTAGCTCTATTCTGAGGGCATAACATGATTTTTCTTTGATTANTTTTTAAAATCTGACCACTTGAACAATGAAATCCCTTTTACTGTTGAACAGGTTGCTTTTAGCCTTGAGGACTTATTTCACTCTCTTGTCAACCANTCTCAACTCTTGGGGAGCTTGGAAGTCCACAGAAGCTGACTGGACTCTTTCTTAGAAACTGTGGGCCTCATTTAGCTGATGGAGGCCAGTGTTGCACATTATACAGGGGAAGCTGTGTGCTTTGTGAGGTGTTTCTATGAACATGCCTACCTTGGTCCAGCTTTCATTTAGCTGTAGTAAACTTAAAAAACTGATGACAATGATGTGATAACACAGTGAAGACAGACAAGCAAATCCTTGAGTAATGACATCTATATTGGCCCTTCAAAGATAACTTCAGCTGAAAACTGTGGTCACAGATGGGTTATACACTGTTTTTTAGATTTACAAATATTGTTAAACTTTACCACACAGCATTCCATAGAAAAATGGACTTAGCTTTTATCTTTTTAGTGTGCACTAATTATATGCATATGCTAACGAATTTATTTTATTTTTAAGTGTGGTGTGTATATGTATGTGTGTGTATGGGCGTGTTGGATATGTGCATGTTTGAGTGCAGGTGCAGAAAATGTCATAACATTCCCTGGAGCAGAAGTTATCTGTGAGCTGCCTGGTGTATATCCTGGGAACCAAACAGAGGTCCTTTGCAAATACAGTACACACTCAAGTGCTAAGCCATTTCTCCAGCCCCTAATATGCATTAATTATATATTGTATTTAAATGCTTATTTACTACTAAATGTTTGACAAAATATTTAATTTCCTTATTTTTTACACCTCTTTAGCATAAGCTGTTTTAACCATCTACTCTGTACTTCCACTTTTCAGGTAACTGGGAAAGATCATTTAGAATCCTATAACTCAAGCTTGCTATATCAAATTCTTCAAACCATTAATGAGTTCATTAAAAGGATTTTAAGTGTTTCCACAGCACATACTTGATAGGTTTTCATTTTTGCATGTTAATAGTGCTAATAGTTTGTTTGGTTACTTCTGTAACATTCATGCCACTATTGCACTAGTGGGATTGTCTTGTCAGGTTAGTTGTTGTAGCTCATAGGGTTCACAACTGTGTAAGACTGTTTATACTTTTCTTCTCTAGTAAGGAGCATGCATAGAAGCTTCCAGCACCATGAAAGCTAGTCTGTAGTCATGAAGCTTCCAGGTTGATATTAATTAGCTTGATTTCTCCATTTCCTATGTGTTACGTATGTGTTGTCTTCAGCAATAGGGACTTACAATCATATTCTGGAGGGTAAAAAAAGTGATGATAATAGACTGTAATGTTTAGAAAGAATGTGTATATGGAACACCTGTGACAAGCAACTTGAGAACAGGTCCTGTACCTAGAAATTAGCTTTTTATTTGATTTCCTCTGTGTCCTATTATATCTGGGAGAGGCATCCCCCAATGTTATATTATATATATATATAAAACAAATATTATAATATTTAAATTAGAGCTATTATATAATATAAAATATAGAGAATTTATAAATATAAGTATGTATTTATAGTTATAAACCTATATATATTTAAAAGCTTATATAGTGCTAGGTTTCTATATGTCTTTTTCAAATGCCTTTTTTATTAGTCATCCCTGTTCAGTTTCCCTTCTCTGTCATGTCCTCTTGTCTGCCACTCCACTGTAAATCTTTTCATAATATTTTCTAGTTTTAAGCTTTTAAGTCTTCCCTCCTATGAAATGCAGTCTTTACCATGGTATAGATGGCTTCATATCAGTTACCTCCTCTGGCTCCATTTCTGACCCCTGTCTTCTGTTCCAGTTGACTGCTGGACTGTTGCTCTTTGAACATCATGAGAAAGATTCAAAGCCCAGAAGTGACAGATTTTCTCTCCTGCCNTGAAACATTCACCTCAACAATAATTACACAGTTGCTTCCCAGCTCTCTTTGGTGTCTACTCAGATACCAGCTCCTGTTAGTCCTTTCCTGATGACTCGATGTGAACTCACAATTTCACTTTGTTCTTGGCTCTCTTTGCCATAGTGCTTGAGCCTCCATCCTTGCTATCTTTGCACTCTCCATAGCTTAGACCCACCCACAACCTTGCAATAAAAATTCCCTGAATACAAATTGAGCCTTGGGTTTAAGAGGGGAGGAGTCCTCAGATCCACTNAACTAGGGTACAGCTCACACCTTCCTGATAGTATAGGAACAGAAGGGACAGNAATAGTGGAGGTACAGTTCAGTAAGCCAGACCAATTGGGAAAGACAGTTAACAGCAAAGCACAGATTAAAAAATGGGCACAGAGACAGAAATATGACAACTAGGTAAGAAAGGGCAAGAACAGAAGACCACATGTTAGAGTAGACATGATCACTAATACTTACTGTCTAGCTTTTTTCTGTTGTACAGTCTATGANAAAATGGTGGGCCCCAAGACAAAAGGTGCCAAGAATGCAGACTGCCAGGAACAGGGATTTAATGTATTTCTTCCTGCTGAAAGAGGTGAAAATCAGAAAAATCACATGAAATAATATCTCAGTTCAGTGTTCATGTGCATGGTGTTAGATGCTATGAGTTAGGCATGGTTAAAAGCTTTCAGTTTGTGGTATCAGTTGTAGACAAAGGTCTGTAAGGAACACATACTGGGCTCTTAAAGAATGGCCTCAAAGTTTCAGTAGTAGAAAANATGACANGAAGAGAAGGACCTGTTTATCCCACTGTCATTTTTGTCAGGGTCAATTCAACATATACAAACTGAATAACAATATTAACTATATTTTTATATGCCTTGGAGCATATATAAATTTTGATATCAAATACAAATGTTAAGCATCACCTTTGTAGATTATTGATTTTTTTTAAAGATAAAAAGCCTTAAGGTTTTTCTGACTCTAATCACTGATTCAATAAACACATGGGTGAAGTTTGGTGAGACAAACATTTATTAGATTTGTGTGATGATAATATGTTCAATAATGGGTTTATGAAGATAAATAGACATACTCCCTCAAAGGGCTTAGAGTATTGGAAGTGACAAACTGGTAGATAATTAAAATTCAGGTTTTTACAAGCCCTTCTAAAAGTATATCCTCTCAAATATTGATATTTCCTTACAGCTGCAATTATTTTTAAATTCAATAAGGAATTATTTGAGTTTTAAAGAAAAGTAGCTTTTCTACTTTTCTTGTTCGTATTCTGTTCTGTATTTGTAACAAACTACACATTTTAATAATACACTGAACTTTCAGTTTTAAAAGTGATTTACAGTTATAAAGGATACATTACAACAAAACTCTTGCACCTAAAGCTCAGAAATCTTTGCAGAAGANTGAGTGGAACCATTGTAAAAACCAGATTAACAGAGTGTTTGCTGTGAGATTATGTCTCCTAGGAATGCTGGAAGCAACACCCATAAAATCTCACCAATGTGACTGACTACCTCAACATGACCTGAATGTACAACAGTAGACACACTCAAAGGATGAATGAAAGTTCATGGGGCTTCATCCCACACAAAGGACTCCAGACAATTGAGGAATGCTGAGAGTGAGAGAAATGGTCTTCCCCAGGGAAGAACATACCAACTGGTTATCCAATACTAAATTGTCATCCCTGAAAACACACATACAAGTAATAGTATGCAGACTCATCAGGTTGTACTTAGGTATTTAGAACAGACACACACATCAATTAATGAAAAAGAGAATGTGAATTTGAAATAGAGCAAGGAGTATGCAGGANAGTTTGAAGGGAGGAAATGGAAGAGGGAAGAATGACACCAAAAGAAATGGAAACTGGACAGGGAAAAAGCTATGAGGTCCCAACTCTACACAAAGAACAATAGGCAACTGAGGACGGCTGGGAGCAGGAGAGGGTGGTCCTCCCCAGGGAAGAGACACCAATTGGTTGTCNAGTACCAAATTGTCAGCATTGAAAACATACATACAAGTTTCAATATATGGACTTAACAGGTTATATTTAGGAATATATGTCTGCATATCTATACATATATGAACTCAATAACAATTAGTGAAAAAGAGGCCATGAATTTGAAGAAGAATTAGAAAGGTTATAAGGGAGGATTTAGAGGGAAGAAAGGGAAGGGAGAATGTTGTACTTATATTATAATCTAAAAAATAAATGTAAAAATAAACNAGCCTTAAAATATTCATAAATATAAAAGTATTTTTTGTTTTTTTTTTTGCAATTTGAAAAGTGTGAAACATTGTTAAGCTCTGTAACTTACATTCCAAATGTCCATTCTACTTGTACAGCAGCTCATTGAGTTGGATAGACTTTGGGTCTGGTTAATATCAATGTGTGATATGTCTATTTGCAAACTTTTTAAATAATGAAATTTTAAAAAAGCAATTTGTGAGCTAAGTAGATTTTTGAGAGTAGTTTTGGAAAATTGCATTTTCAAGCTATTTAAGTTTCTGCACTTANATGTACANACCTTTTGTNTTTGAACTGGCANTTAAAATGAAATGTAGGTCTCATGCATGTATAATATGTTTGGAGGTGTATATAATGTGGTACAACTGTGCTAGCTAATTGTCACTCANATTGCTTCATATAATTATTGGTTTTGTGCCAACAACAATTTGTAATCATTTGCTTGGCATTTTTCAAGGGCAACACATATTTTTACCCNCGGTTATCACCTAGTGCAATTCTTGAATTTTTCCTCTTGGTATTTTGTATCATTTGACTGATATTTGTGGACTCTATCTTTGGAGTTAAAGAGGAAGGAAGACAATCAGCATAGGAGATTATGTTGCCTTTTTAAACAATCCCTTGAGTCTAATTAGTACTGTCCATATGTGCGTGAGCGTACGGCCATCTACTGGGGCAGGAGTAATCCACAAACAACCACCTCCATAAAAGTGAGTGACCCTCCCCCAGCAGCCCTAAACTGAAAATAGATTTCAAAAAAATGAAAATGCTGTGAAGTTTGGAGGGAAATCAGGCTGGGGACATCAACCTGGGATAGAGACAGGTGGTATGATCAATATAGGTTGTACCAATGTATGGAACATTCATTTAAAGAACAAAACTTATTTCTTAATAAAGAATATGCTATAAGGTATGGATCAGGATTCTTTTGGCTGACTTTCAAATTTTTTTCTTGTGTCCTCTGACTCCAAATTTTCATCTACATCTCTCTTGGTTTTACAAGCTTTCTTTCACATGTCTTTTGAGAATATGAGGATTCTCTCTCTCTCTCTCTCTCTCTCTCTCTCTCTCTCTCTCTCTCTCTCTCTCTCTCTCTCCCCTCTCTTTCTCTCCCTCCCTCCTTCCCTCCCTCGCTCCACTTTTCTCTCTCTCTTGGCCCCCTCTTTCTCTCTTTCTCTAGCTGTTGTTCTTGGGTTCTTTGTTGGCTGCATCCTGTGTATTTGATTTGGCTGAAATGACTCCAANCTTAAGTCTTCTGAGGGTTGATGCCTTTAGGCGTCATTGAATACGGATGAAAACAACAGTCCTCTGATTCGTTGGAACCCCTTTGTGAGAAAATTGGCAGCAATCTCTTTAGAAAACTCTGAGTTGAACATGCTAATATTCTTTTGCAAAATTAAGAATTTGATCTTAGGGGCAGCAATAGCAGTCAAGGCCAGAAACTGACTTTATAATCATTTTTGTACTTTATGTTTGCTGAATTGATTANATCTTGTCTTCTAGCTGCTGGACGAAAACACATTTGAAGTCAGCAGGGAACAGGATGTAGGATGTGTAAGCAGAGGGTCATATCCTAGGGAAGAGAATATGTAACAGACTTTACAATTTCTGTCACTGACGGTTTTATCTTCATACCTCTATCAGCCATGAGAGAACGGTGACGCTCAGACTTTTGTCACGAGGTAAATCACTGCTTGCCACATTTACTGCCATATTCTGCTCAAGTCCAACTTGATGGTCTATGAAAATGAGGATGATAGGNGCTTAACGATTTAAATGGAGCAATAATGACGCAAAGCCGTGAACACGCANAGCTATTTTCTTCTTGCCAGTTCAGGCAGGAGGAAAAACCGTGTCTAGATGTAGCTGAGACAAGACATAGCTAAGGAAAGAGCAAACTCCCAATTACTGAGTGCNTGCAGCATGCTCACCCTGTTCTGGGGCTTCACCAGGAAAGAGCCGTTTGGACATTTCCAGAAGAACCAGAGGGACAGATTAACTTTAAGAACCNAGAGCATGCTGCTTCTCTTGCATTCGACTGCAGCGATCCTGAAAAACACATCCAAAGGACTGCCATGCACCACACACAGGCACGGAGTCCAGGGACTCCTCCGCTTTAACTCAGGTCCTCGAAGCAGATTCTGCTCTGGTATTAATTCTTTAAATTTAGGAAATTGACTTAAAAAACAACAAACACCCCCACCCTCCCCAAACACAATTGAGCTTTAGTTTTTTTTGTTTTGTTTGTTTGTTTTTTCACCTACAAAGGTCCTATTGTATTTTCAAGGGTTATGGACACTGGATGATACATAGATTTTCTTTTTCTTCTCTTAAGAAATGAGGGCAAAGGAATTTAGAACACATTTTATTTTTTAAAATGATGACGCAGTTCCTGGCTTTGCAGACTCAGCACTAAGAAGTGATCCTAAGGGTGACTTTCTTGCTCATGACTTTCCCCAGAGAGCAGCTAGACCAGTNGGCCANAGGACCCGTGGCGTCCTTTCCATCCTCCAAACTCTTTGGAGAGTAAGCTTTGTTGAGAAATTAAAATCGCTGTCAGTTTTCAGCTTGTGTCCATTTTCCTTCTGTGATGTCTTCGAAGACTCTCTCCCATCAGAACACTTTCGCCTTCTAATACTTCAGCTTCTACTCTTACAAAAATCCCACACGTTTTTTAGAAAAAGNGAAAATAAGGGAACAGCTTGTGAAGACCGCTGGGGCGAAGCGGGCCAATGTGCATGACCACTAGGTGGCAATATAACCACATATGCTTTTAATCAACGACCTCGACTTCATGGATGAAAAATTTCACTTGTTTTCTGTTTTAAAACTGTTCCCCATTTTACCACTCAAATGAAAGGCTTAGCTTTCAGAACACTTGAATTTTTTATGTGTAGCTTTACGAAATCACAAAGTTCAGTTATTTTGTTAGGCGTTCAATAATTTATAAGTCCCTTTTATACCTCGTATAACGAAGCGAAATTCGACAAATACNTGAGTGGTGTTGAGGTATGAGATATGTTTGGTTGGCTTGGCTTCACTGTTACAAAAGAAACTACACATTTCTGAAGTACTATGATGTGATGAGGCCGTGTAAAAATTTTAAAACATCCAAAATAAGTGTACAGGCATATGAAAAGAAATGCTGTAAAATCCCTGTAAAACCAAGCAGAAAAACGGCCTTTTGGTACATCCATTATTGTGTCCAGAGAACTTGGTGATTATTGCTACAGATATATTATTATGTCGACGTGTTGGGATTTTACAATGTTTTCTGTAAAAGTCTTAAAATTTTCTGCTCTGGGATGGGTAACAGTTCTCTTGTATATGCTTGGCCCTAGAGGTTAACTTTGATGGATAATCTATTGCTTTTGTATGTACACACTTGTCAATAGCAGGCTTCCTTTATTCTTAGACTGCGAAGTGACATTTCCATTTTTACAATCACCCAGACCACAACCTCAAACCCAATTCACCTGTGGTTTTGCTTAGAGGGACTATGTGGGGAAAAAATTACAATAAACAAAAAACCAGAATGTTTGTTTCATGGCACAATTCTTGGTTCAAAGAAACTCATATCCAAACATTAAAGAGGCCAATATTCAGGTGTAGCTTCCAGCAACAGTGAAGACAACAGTTCAAATCAAGAATAGACAAAGTAGCAAACAGAAGTCAAACAATGTACATTTTAATTTTAAAGTTAGTACCTAAAATATGGCTATATTTTTTTCTTTTAAACAATACCATTGTCTATATCCATTTTAATACTGTTATTCACATAGGGGCACTTTCATACAAGCATATAATGGATATTTAGCATATTCCCCATATTCCCTTCCCATTCTGCTTCCTCATTCCTCCTTTCCGTCTCCTTTGCTCTCCTAGACAGTTTTGCTTGTATTCATATTTATCAATATATTTATTGACATCATTAAAAACGTTTTTATATTTATCAATTGATATGTCTTGTGTCTGCATGTGTGTGAAGGTAAGAGGCAAACTTTCCATGGGTGTGTTCTCTTCTTTTTTTGGTCCCTGGAAAACTCAAGTGGTGAGGCTTGGTAATAAGGCTCTTTACCCACTTCACCATCTCTCTGACCGCATTTTAATNTATGTGAGTCTATAGACTCCAAGTAAATCTATGATATGAATATACCAGGAGAAATACAGTACAATTTTGGGATGTAGATTTTAAAAGATAAGTGATATAGGATAATCAAATATTTTTAAAACAATTTGAGTCATCATTCCTTTAAATAATGAGTTATATCAAATCATTTGAAATATGATATTTAACAATATTAAATGCAGTGGAATATTATTTTAAGGTGTGTTACTTTTGTTTATGTTGCATTTGTTTAACTCTGTAAAGCTGTGTTACTGTGCCTGTCTAAAACACCTGATGGTCTAATAAAGAACTAGTCAATAGCAAGGTAAGAGAAAGGATAGGCAAGGCTGGCAGACAGAGAGAATATATAGAGGGAGAAACCTGGGAGAGGAGATCTAGCGTCCAGAGAAGGAGGAGGACTCAGGGGCCAGCCACTCACCTACACTGCAAGCCATGGAGTAAGAGTAAGATTTACAGAAGTAAGAGAACAGGAAAAACCCAGAGGCAAAAGGTAGATGGGACAAGTTAAGTTAAGAAAAGCTGGCAAGAAACAAGCCAAATTAAGGCCAGGCATTTATAATTAAATATAAGCCTTCGTGTGTGATTTATCTGGGAGCTGGTGGTGCCCCCCCACACACAAAAGAGTAAAATACTAATAACAACAATTAAACAGATAGCAAACTCTCATAGCTGTGGCTCCATACTTTCCTAATCTTCTCAGCATAGTCTATTTTCCCTTTGATTTTCTATGTATTAAATTTTTCATAATTTTTAAAACTCCTGTGCAGAGTCCAATCTGTGTCACACTATAGATGTCTGATAACTGTGAACAAATTTGTGTATAAATATTACATGGAGATAGTGATTCATAAAGTTATACAAATAAGCGCTTACTTTTTATACTGCATTATAGCACAAAAGGAATCAGAGTTTTCTTCCAAGGTACCAAGATGGCCTTTGTGTTTCCTCTCAAGCAGACAGGTTTCTCACTGACTAAAAGCTCCTGACCTTCCCTTAATCAGAGCATTTACTTTAGGAATTGCAATTATAAATGATCTCTTGTCTCTTGGATATAAATCATCTTGCCAGCTTTACAACCCAGGATTGTCTTTCTCAAGGACTTGGGAGCCATCTCTTGATAAGTAATCATGGATCAAGGGGGACCTGTTCTTCCATTGTCTGGGAGGGAGGAGCCTAACGTCAGTAATTTCTCATCAACTCTCACCCAGACCTAAGCAAACAAAATTTCCTCCTCACATCCTCCTACACTTTTCCACTAGTTCCCCACCCCCAACCAAAGAGCTTCACAGCTGCCCTACCTCCGTTTCAATGGAGATGAGTCCAATTTGTTTCCACTGCTATTTTCCCTATTAAATCATTTTTGCTGTTGAGTTTTCCTGTCTAATTTCACTTGACCCAAGTTTCACTTAAAAAAAAAAAATAGAAGAACATAAGAAATACCAAGGTAGCTTGCACCAGTGGTTATTTAGGTCAGTGCTAAATCTCTGTTAGCAGCATCAAAGATATTTATGTGTTTTTTTCCTTATGAATATTAATCACACAGGATATATTTCAACCATTTCTAACTGTTCATAAATTATTATGGAAATGTTTTATATAAATTACTTAAAACCATGTATGACTCTATGATCATATTTATTATTATTTAATTGTCTCTTGGGGGTAAATAATCAAAACTATTATAATAGATAATTTACCCAGTAAAATTTCAGTAGTAACCTGTGTTGCTTGTGTGTGTGTGTGTGTGTGTGTGTGTGCGCGCGCGCGCGTAAGAGAGAGAGAGGATGCAGAGATGGCACAGCATTCTGGGATACCACTCAGAATTAGGGGAATTTGTTCTCAGCATGCCCACGGAACATGTTC
>LZPO01087593.1:44307-61468 GCA_001675575.1 Neotoma lepida | reverse complement strand
TTTTTTTTGGCCTCAGGCCTGGCGTTGAAATCCAGCCTCACATATACATTGTACGAGATCATGGAACTACAGCCCCAGCGAAATGAGCCAGTTTTAGATTGCAGAAGCTGAGGCATGGGAGGGACTCCAGGATTTAGAGCTGTGGCGCCCAAAGAGGAATAGAAGACAGACTATATGCAAAGACGAGAAAGAGAGGAAGTTGCTTAGGAGTTTCGTGAGATTATTATGTGCTTCTTATAAGTGCTTTGCCTATCATCTAAAACTGTGAGTCAGGAATTTGGAGTTCCATAGTTAGGAAAACCCACAAANACATTTCTAGAGTTATGATCCCTGCCAGGTTTGGCAGTTTCTAAACACTTGACCCTGCTCCGATGGGTGGGTCCATAGCTTCTTAAGTGACTCTATGATTAAAAATATAAGAAGTTGCAAAATACTATTTTTCAACCCTGAAAATAAAGATAAATCTTACACCAGAAAAATCAAATGGTGTGTTAGTAGACTCCTAACGTCACATGCTGTCATGGGCCTGCTCCTCTAGTAGATATCAAAGGGTTACATCAAGGGTGGGTTCTGTTTAGAATCATTCATACAAATGATCAATGGTCTGTGTCGCTGTCTTGCATTAACGCAGGTGGCTAGGGAGAACTTGTGCACGAAGGCAGCAGTTCAACAGCTGGGAGTTAGAGGCTCACAGGAAGTGGTGACTTGCGGGTTTGCCTTTGCCTTTCCTTTCTGTTGAGTTATATAGATGTAGCACGAACACTTCCCTTCTTAGGGGAGCAGAGAGATTTGGTCAGCCTGCTTGGTGAAGCCTCAGAAGGAAAAGGTCTAAGGACATCGGCACTTTTCAAATATTTTATGACTCAATATCAAGGCATATGATGAGCTTCCGAGGGAAGGAATTTTGGAAGAGGAGGCGGACAGTGAAGAGAGTGAACCCAGAAGGAATCCACAGGGTTAGTGCTGTAGGTATCTGAGCAGACGGTGTGCGTTTAGAGCGGGTTTCTACCACGAGTTACTGGACAAAGTGCTCTATACAACAGTGTATTCTGTTTGGCTCATAAATAGCCCTTTTAAAACTTGAATATTTATTTTGAAAGTCTTCAAAGTTTTCAAACTTTATGTAATTGAAAAATACTGATACTGGATTTAATCTGAATATTGCTAGAGTAATTGGAATTCACCTAGGGCTATCTTAACACTTATGTATTATTATTTCTGAAATTGTTTACTTTTAGATCTATGTTTTGGTTTGAGTTTGGGGTTTATATTTCTGAGATAGAATCTTACATTGTAATCTAGACTGGCCTGCAATGACTATGGAGTCCAGGCTGACTCAAGTTCCCAGCCATCCTCCTGCTTCAGCTTCTGAGTAAGGGATTTCAAGTGTGAGTTGTACTCTCCATTCACTCTCTTTCTCAAAGAATAGTCTTCAGCTCCCTAAATTAAGACCCCAATGTACTAATTTGTTTATTATTATGCTTTGTTAAATATTGATGCTCTATTTTCATCATGGACCACGAATTTACTTTAACATTCTTAGAAAGAATAATTCAAACTATGAAAAGAGTTTCATCAACAGAGCTAAAGGATATTATAAAGGTCAAAAAGATTTTATTTGACTGAGATAGTTCTTATTATTCTTGCAAAATGAAAGGAAAACTATGGACAGACACATGTCCTTACAGATACACACCTAGAATTCAGTAGAACTCAGTGGTAGCCGATTGCCAAAGCACCTCCAGTAACAGGGAAGGTTCACTTTATAAGGCAAAGGCTGCAGCAATGTTATTGAGGAGCTCATTTTAGAAGGTTGATCACTTTACAGAGCCGATCAGGTTCTATACATCTTAAGAGCAATCCTCAACCTCGAAATCACAGTCATTTAGAGTCTGAACATTCTTGTTGTGGGGATTCTTTTATGAACTGTAAGACATTTAGCAACGTCCCTATCCTTTATGAGGTCTTGGTGGCAATGCTCTGAAAAACAACTCCTATCAAGTGTCCTTGGTGGGAAAGACTGATTGCTTGGTTGACAACTGCTTTTCAAGGAGTTAAAAACAAAACACTTGATAAAACTCATTACTGATACAAATGCCTAAGTCTAAAAACAGATGTGCCTTCACGCATACACACACATACATACATACATACGTACATACGTACATACATACATACATACACACAGATACATACATGGCTTTCCTTATACAATGGTTTGGTAGCCATTAAAAAGGAACAGCACTTGTTAGCAGCATTTATTTTCTGGCTTGTAAAGGTGTCATTGTGCTATTTGTTCAGTTTCTATCTCAGGAGTACAGATCTGTGTTAGGCAAACTCAAGCAATCATGCCCCTAGGCATTGTTCCTCAGGATTGTGGCCTGGGTTTGCCCCCAGAATTTGCTCACCATTTGCCAGAAATGTGAACTTACTTGTGTCTTCTTGCCCAGCTCTGTAAGCACATCCTCAGTTGTTTCTCTTTAGTCTTCTAAAGAGTATAATTGTTTCAAAAATTCTCTTGGTGTGTGATGGTTTCAACCTTCAGACCAGTCCAGGAAACACAATTCTCCTGCTTTGTCTCTCTCAGTATTTAGAAGCAGTGTGGGTTATGTCACAATGAGATTTGCGTTTTGTTTCCACTAAAAGAGACAAGACACAGGAGAAGAATGAGTCTATCTTACATCCACCACACATACAGTATTGGCAAGANGACAGTCCCCAGTGTCTCACAGTATAATGAAGCTAATCACTCTATGAATTATCTTAATTGAATTTGAACGTATTGCTACTGAGTACTATGGGAGAGGCAGCCAATAAGGACCTGGTGTTTCCCCACAGCATTCAGTAGCAATGCATTCAAATTTAATTAAGATCATTCATATAGTGATTAGCTTTCTTCTGTGGAAGGCACTAGGGACTTTCCTGCTACACTTGCCTGGTTTTGGTCCGCCTGAGATAGGGATATCTACTTCCACAGGCTTTCTCTTCTATTGAGTAGAGAATTAGTCAATCCACCCTCAAGTATTTCCTAAGATGTGGCTTTCATTTTGGAAAACAGACTCCGAGAAAGCAAAACAAGTCCTTAGACAGCTCGGGTTCAGTCTGACTCTCCCTCTCTCTGTACTCAGGTGAGGATTATTTAAATCAATCTAAACCTCTGTTTCCCTTTCTGAGAAATGTTCCTCTGAAACCCATCCCGTCTTAAGATCACTTGTTAGAATTACATCTATGCCTTCTATGTTTCTCTAACACCCANCCCATCTTAAGATCTCTTGTTAGAATTTCCTTTATGCCTTCTGAGCCTAGTTTGAAAGCTGCAAAAGATAAATTATTATTCTTTAAGTATTGTAATTTCCAAGAGCAAGAGAAAAAAAGGACACCATTGCAGTGCAGGTTTCTTCTAGGTGGCTCAGTTGAAGCCACAGGGTATAGGGGATTCTGTCATGTGGGAGGAGCAATTTTGATAACACAGCTACTCAAAAAAGGTACATTGTATTGACTATCTGGTGATCCAGGG
This sequence comes from Neotoma lepida, assembly GCA_001675575.1. Classification (NCBI taxonomy): domain Eukaryota; kingdom Metazoa; phylum Chordata; class Mammalia; order Rodentia; family Cricetidae; genus Neotoma; species Neotoma lepida. The sequence goes on along the minus strand of LZPO01087593.1, from coordinate 57,951 downwards.
TCCCAGAATTCTGTGTGTGGATGGGATGGAGTTTGCCTCAGAGTGTGCCATCTCCTCTGCTGTGTATCCCCAGGGTAGCAGAAGCCTATCCAGAGTCAGGTGGAACTTTCCACTGCACATTTATCTAAGCTTCTAAACACTAAACTGCACCCCTAGATTGCCCTCGGAGCCTTCTGAAGAGGTTGTAAAGAAGATTCAAATCAAGTGACAGGGTTCCCCAACAGAGACCGAAAGTCATGCTAGGGAATCAAAAGCTGTATGCCTTTAAATTGTTCTAACTGTTGTCATATATTGTAGTGAAAGGAAGATAATGATTGTTGGATTAATTACCACCATTTCTCCCCCCTTGCCTTTGTAATGATCATGTGAGCATTGGCACTGCATTCGATCCCTGCTCTCGGGTCAATTTAAAATTCACTGACTGAATTTCATAATAATCTAGAATACTTATTCAGAACTGGGACTTTCTGAGACATATGCCTTTCAAATTTTATACTCTCTTGACCCAGACAGACAGTCTTTGTACATTCTGTGTCCTCCCAATGCTATTTAAAGCTGTATAATTTACTCTGTTGGAATTTTTTATTATTTTGAGGACTGGTGAGACAGCTGAATGGTAGAGAGTTTGCCTAACATGCAAGGCACTGGGTTAGACCCCCAGCACCTCAAGAAAATAAAATAAAACCATCATTTCATCACTTGTTTGCATGAAATTTGAAGTTGCTTGGGAGCTTAGCTTATTTGCCCAGCTTTCAAATGCATTGACTAAGACATAGTTTCATATATTTGGGGCCATGTTTCCAGAGACAGCACACAAGTTAGAGAAGTTGTGAGAAATATTCAAGAGAAGTGAAACTTGCTTGTGAGGTCATCGTCAACCTATGTCTTTGAATCTTAGAGCTGTGTGTGCTGTGCTCCAGTGGACGGCATTTTTCTTAAACTGCATTTCTATGTTTACTTTTATTTTTCATCAGGATCATTTAGCATGAACTCTAGCACATAGGAGGTCCTAATGAAAAGATCATTTCCTTTGTCAGTTTCATGGTCTAGTTTGGAAAGATCAAACCCACGATTAAGTTGAATTATTATGTCTGTCATCTGCACAGTCAGAAGCAGATGCAGAAGTTTTAAAAATAAAAATGATTCATTGTTTTAAAATTGTCACTGGTTTGTGGATTATTAATCTGCAGGATTTCTGGGTGTTTGGGAAAGGGTGGATATGCATGACAGTTTGTCCTCTCCTTAGGAATGTTGCCTGTGAGCACTTAAAGAAAGGAAGACTCTAGGCAGAGATACTAATTGGAAAGACTTCTGTTGGGTTCCTATAGTCATCAAAGTGCATTGCACTGTTCTGCTGTCCCTCAGGTCAACTTTAAAGTACTGATCCAGGGTAACTTTTGTAGGCTTNTGTGAATCCTCTCCCTTCCTGGTCCTCTGTGGTTCCTGCTTGTTGTACATGAACATTTAGAGCAGAGTATCTGTTTATGCCACCGTTTAAGGAGTTAACAAAAGGGAAGCACAGAGTAAGGACCAGGAGTGATGTGCTAATGTTTTTTTTTTCTTGTGGCACTGGGCATCAAACCCAGGGCCTTGAACATATTAGACAAGCACCCTACCATTGGACAGGGTGATGCTTGGGGNATAAGAAGGGAGACTGTGGCAGAATTGAAACAAAACTGGATTGCAAAGATGAAATTCACAAAAAGGTACTTTGAAAGAAAACAAAGAAGAGGGAGTTACCAGGGACTTCTGAACCCAGTCAGACCACACACAAAAAGGAGAAGTGTGCTTTGGAACTTGGTCCAGACTAAGAATGTATGTGAGGGCAGATCAGGGGAATCTGAGTGGACGGCAGAAAGGGGGCAGGTAGCTCAGGTGCCAGGGAGCTGTGGAATGGCTGCCTCCAAACTAGACTTGGGAGGGGAGTCAATAATGTACCCAAGAATGACCTTCCTTTCCTCGAGGCTGACTGTTACAGGAAAGAGAAGATTAATGCAGAGAAGAACCACCTCTCTACCGGAGTGTAAGATGGGCCATTTGTTAGAGGAGAAGATTCACAGTGAGGTCGTGATACCAAATCATTCCTGATAGGGAAGTTTTAAAAGGATTGTCTTGAGGNCTGGGCAGTTGCCTCAGTGAGTAAAGTGGTTGTTGTATAAGCATTAGGACCTGAATTAGAGTGGCTGTAGAGACTGGAGCTCACTGAATAGCCAGCCTAGCCGAATAGGTGAGCTCAGGGTTCAATGTGCGATCTTGTCTCAAAAAGAGTGAGATGGAGGGCCGTTAAGGAGACACCTGACATTGACTACTCACCTCCAAATGTACACATACACACATATACACTCATACAAATATACACATACCTGCACGAACATGTACATACCCCATACATACATGCAAACACAGCATTCACTCAGTGACTGGCAATTTCCATTGTGAATCCTGACATAGTATTATCAGTCTTCGTTATACAGTTCCTGAATCTACCTTTTCATTTTCTCTTCTCATCTTGTTTGCCCTCTGCCAAATTCTTTCATGATGGACCCAATGATCTCATGACATTTTATAGACTTCTAATGCTCTACACTAAAAAAAGAAAAAGAAAAGGAAAAATCACAAAGTGAGCAGGAATAGTACCCAAAACTATAGCTCTATTCTAGAATATTCCCAACAGGAAAATAAATTCTGGTTTGTTTTATTTGTTTTTGGTTTCGTTTTTTGTTTGGTTATTTGGTTGGCTTTTGGCCCTTGCAAGTACAAATTGCTGACAGAGTGGACTGCGGTCTTCAAACTTAACTGAACTNAAGTATCAACTCTCCCATCAACTTACTGGTCAGGTTGCACAAGCTTTAAAAATCCAAGGGAAAAAAGTAATCAACGGTGATGATGACTTCTAGAATTAATATAGGTACTCAATGAAAGAAGGCATTAACGTGTATCATAGTCCTTGTCATTGACCATAATAGCACTAATAAGAAAGCAATTAATATTGTCATTTATGGTAAACTAAATGACAATGACTATTGCTACTATTATCAAGTATTTTGGTGTAGCTGTATTTTTTTCTGTAAACAAACATGTATGAATTAGTCTTAATATAACCATCACCCCAAATGTGACTCCTAAGATGAAAATAATAGAATGAAGCTAAGTGAACTGAGCCTGGACATGGCTTCCAGATGTTGTTACAAACCAAAGAGATATTCCAGCACTTCCAGCACAAACAGGTACCTCCTATGGAGAGCAATATTATAGCCTGCAAATGTCAGCAGTGAAAGCAAATGTGGCCAAATGCTTTCTTTGTCTGACTTCAAAATCTTCAGCTTCTGGCATCATAAAAAAAAAGTGATGGTTGGATGAGTTTATTCTGATAGTAAATTAGAGATTAGAACTGCCCCTCATGTATGACCTTGGAAAGCCAAAAGGTTATTGAAACCTCTCACTCACAGGGCACATGATACCTAGTGTATTTTTTTCACAGGATGAAATGGTATTGGGATGTATCAATAATACACAACCATTGAATTCCTGCATTTCTAAGGCAGAAGTCTTTGGCTGCAAGAGGTTGTACATGAGCATTCAAATCCAAATAAACTTGGAAAGTGATAGGCCCCTGTGGTAGGTACTGCTCCTGGTGTCACAGAGTAGATACCTTTAATTGCAAAAATTAGAAATCTACTCACATAAACAGACACAGTCCAGAGAAGGGAGATGAAGGCAGGAAGTAGGTAGGCTTGGGGAAGAGCCAGTAAGGAAATCAGAGCCATGGAGGCAGTGGAAACCCTGTGGTCTTGGTAGTTGGATGCAATGGACAGTTTTTGTGAAGCTCAGCCCCAGAGATGTACAGCTTCCGGCTTTTTTCCCAACCCTGTNATCCCTTCACTGAAGATTGGGAATTCCAGAGAGAAAGGCTGCATGGGCTTTGCTTGTGCTATATCCCCTTTGACCATCAGAGAAGNGGGTGATTTTAATGAGCAAACCCATGATGACTAGTCTTTAAGAAAGAGACCACAAAGAAGGGGTTATCATTTGGAGAAGATTTGCTGAAAATATAAAATCTAGTTGGAATAACTGTTCACATTTGGTTTGTGATTATGTGTAAGTCCGTACATCACACACACACACACACACACACACACACACACACACACAAACACACACACACACTAACAACAACAATTTGACCTGTGAGTGAAAGTTTGTATGACTGTCAAAGTATTAAGATGGTGCCACAGCATAAGCTGGCAGTGGCTTTTATCACAGACCTCCTATAAATTAATTTAAAGTTCCCTGCAGCTTGTTCTGAGGCATTAATTTCCCTGGTGTCAGGCATGCTTGTAATTGGGTTGTGATGTATTTTTAATGATATTTATTATCTTTCAAGTGTTTCTAGAAAACTAAATGAGACATGTAATTTAATTTGGTTTAGGTCTTGTTGATATTTTCTATATCTTTATAAGCACCACCATTATATGGAGAAACATTTACTGTCATTGGTTTAAATTTTCATTTGCTGTGCCGATCTGTAGACATTTTGACACATTCCAGAGAAATATACAGGATCAGATTTCCCTAAAAAGAAAACAAGACTGCAAAACTGAATTANATTTGAGAGTGTCCCTTATACAATAGGTTCTTTAAGACTGGTTTATCTTTGATTTCTAATGAAAGTCTACTAAATATGAAAAATTAATTATATTAATCTCATATAGTTGCTACAGTTTTATATACTTTATCTGGTTAATAGTCATTCACATTTCTGAAATGAACTAATACTTAAAGAGCAACTACTGCTTGATTTCTTCTATCATCTGTCTGTCTTTGTTGCCAAGGGAACCATTTCAAAATGACTTAATCTGAGTTTGCCCAGCTGTATAGTTTTTAACTTTGATTTAGTTACTGTTTTTCCATTCTCNTGAAACTCTGTGGTTCAGAACAGAAAGAAGGTTAAAGGGTCAACAAAAGATGCCTTTTGCCTTACTTAATCATTTCCTTTCTGGTAAGAACTGGCCTTGTTTTCCGAAGCTCAGGCTTCTGAGATGTTGTCCAATGGAACTCCCCCTNATGAAAGGCTGAATTAAATCTGTCACACGACCATGGGGTGACAGCTGTGGCCATAGATGCAGCTGTGAGGGCTCTCTCCAATCTTCCCATTTGTTTTAAACACAAATAGTGTGGAAGTTGGCCCCATTCCAAACACATTAAGGCCAAAGAGCCCTGGGTTCACTTAAAGCTTTTATTTCTTCTAAGAAATTCTCTCTCTCTCTCTCTCTCTCTCTCTCTCTNATCTCTATCTCTATCTCTATCTCTATCTCTATCTCTATCTCTATCTCTATCTCTATCTCTATCTCTATCTCTATCTCTCCCCCCGCAAGGTCTCATTGTGTATCCCTGGCTGTCTTAAAACTCACTGTGTAGACCAGCCTTCCAAGTGCTGGGATTATAGGTGTGTGTCACCATGGCTGGTAGCTTGTTATCTTGATAACACTGAAGTTTGTTTGTTTTTTATTTCATATTTTAGTTTTTGTTTTATGTGTATTGGTGCTTTGCCTGTGTGTATGTCTGTGCACCCCATGTGTGCAGTGCCTGCAGAGGCCAGAAGAGAGTGTTGGATCTACTGGGACTGGAGTTACAGACCATTGTTAGTCACAATGTGGGTGCTGGAAATTGAACTTGGGTCCTCTGGAAGAGCANCCAGTGCTCTTAACNACTGAGCCATTTCTCCAGCCAAACACTGAAGTTATTTGACCACTATGTGGTTTGTAAAGTGTTCTGATGAACTCAAAATAGGAATGATTATGATTACGATTATTTTAGGATTCCTCTAAATAGCTTATTCACTTAAAGCTATTCATTCTGAATTCTGAATTTTCTAGGGTGCTAATAGAGCCCACTCTACTCATCCTAAAGTAAACTTTTGTTTTTGCTTGTTTTCTTGTGTCATTATTTATATTAGTCATATATTAGTTATAGGCCTTCAAAAAGGCATTCATATATGATGTAGATGTTATGTCAGTAAATGACAGGATATGAGATAAAGATTCAGATATGTAGAAATGATGTGTGTGTATGGGGGGGGTAATCAAAGAAGACTGGTAAGTCCCAAGTAGCATCACAGGATACACAGTGTGACGTGGAAAGATCATGAAACTTCTCAAGTAGAGGGGAAAAACTCTTTTCATACTATTTCTTTGAAAAGACCANGTTCTAATGAGAACCAGGAATAGCTAATGTAGAACAATAGAACTAGANTGGTCTCCCAAAAAGTTCCAAAAGCTCACTTCCCTTGATTACACTTCCAATTTAGAACCCAGGTTTGCATATGTGGCCTCNAAATACAAAAGTTTGAGTCTAGACACTGTTCTACTCTCCTGACTCTTTCAGCCTTTCCCAAATAGCTCCCTACAGTGAACAGACTCATTTNTATTTATGGAAGTTAGAGCTACAGAATGAAATTCGAAGCATAATTTTTANCACATTGCTTTTTCTCTGGAACTTTGTATCTGCGAAGCTAATGAATTTAATATAAAACCAATTCTAAATTTGATCATTGTCTTGTGATCTGATAGTATAAGAACAAAATCATTTTCTAGGCTGTTTCTCAGAAAAAAACAATAGCAGACTCTGAAAGTAGNGTTAAATTGCTGATAGGCATACTTAGGAAGTTCGCCTTCCTTTTCCTAAGGGGCATAAAGAGGCCTGGCTTGACTTAGGAGATACATAGGGACAGTTGTCCCCTTTTTATTCAAATTTATTACTTCTTTTACTTTGATTAGAACCATTCATTTTCAATATATTTTAAGGGAAATTTAGATAATAATATATAAATAATAATATATAGTACAGTTCTTGATAAACGAAGAACTCAATATTCTTGGTATGACAGCTTGATTGGGACTTGATTTGGCTATAAGTCTTTGGGTAAGATAATTTTCAAATAAAAGAAGTATCTATTTTGCTGGTATCTAGTAGTTCATCTACCANGCTGACATGTATCTCCTTGGACCTTTGCTTTTATTCATCCTGATTAACTTCAGCCAAGATTCATATGTCTTGCCCAAGTCATATAGCTGGTAGGTATGAGAGTCTAAACTTCCCACTGGAGTTTCCAATTGGAATCCTGTGCTACAAGCACCATTTCAGGATGGTGTTTAAGTAACTCACCAGATGTTTATGGCTCCCTACAAAGCTAAAAATAGTTCTGTTATTAAATCGCTAATTGTGCTTCTCTGTTTTGCTGGCATGAGCTTCTAGAACCGCATGCCCAATCTGTAATTATTTTCTCTGGTCTCTTTTTCCCCAGTGTTTTGTGTATCTTTTGTTGTAATTACTTGAATCTGTTAGTGGTTGAATTTCTATGTGAAGCCCCACTGTGATATTTCTGGGCTTCCTCTCTGGTGGATTTTCAAAGGGTAAACAATTTTAAAATCAAATAACTCCCCAGTGTTTAATGAAGGCTTGATTCTTTTGAAAAACCAAGTTGACCCTTTTAGCATGATGAAAGCAACACATGTTCATCTAAAAGCATTAAAAACAACAACATCCTGAATACTATAGTAACACCCAAATGCGGCAAGCTAATGATGTTTGAATCTATGTCGATAATTAGTTTCTTTATAAAGTCTTGTGAAGTTACTCTATTATATANTATTTATTCTCATTCATATTAAACAATAATAAATAAGNAATTTTTATTTTGCTATAAACTTGAGAAAAACCAGTTTTAATAAATGTTCATAGGTTTCATCTGTTATAATTTCTGAATCAGGCCATGCCCTGGCAGCCTAACTACATCTTAGAAGTCTAGGTAGTGTAGATTCCAGTTCTAATCCTGTGTGTGGATCTAGAAATATCACAGAGATTGCTTTGAACTGTTCATCTCCCGACACAGTACCTTTCTTTTTCCTTCCTTTTAAAGCAACAGTTGATCATGGACCTCACCTTACTCCAGTTTTCAAACAACAAAAACATCAATTATATGCAAAATNTTGAGAGCTAANTCTGGTGAAGCACTGAGGAATTTAATACATCCATGGCATGTTGTGCACAGTCCTCCACTGATTTATTCCAGACCCTCTCCTAGTCTTAATGTCCTTTATAAAGCTCCTTACAGATTTATACCTTTCTCCATTACTTANGATTTTTGAAAATTACTTCTTTTGAAAGGCTATACTTTAATGTCTTCCCTGGTTAGGCATGGCCACCATCAATCTACTTACCTTTCTTGTTATTCTTCAATGAAGTTGAATACATTTCTCCATCTTGTAAGGCAGATAATGTTGCAAAGACATCCTAAATACATCTTGGATTTTATGTATGCTTATTCCTCTCAGATATAATCTAGGTTATTCCTGGATCTGGATGAAGGGATGTATACTTAACTATGGAATGCGTGTTTATTGTGTCCTATATATTGTGTCCTGTATATTGTGTCTAAAAATTATAAGCCAGTCTTTATCTACTTAACACTTAGGAAAAATCTTCTAGATAAGTATTATTCTAAGAAGCACAACATCATTTCATCTTCCAAGGTAGCCCCTACTCAGTCATTTTACATACATATAAACTAAGGCATGAGGGTTTTAATCACTATGCCCATAGTCTCATAGCCCATAGGTGTGAGGCAGGCAGTCTCACTTTTTTCACAGAAAGCCTACAACCACATCTTCCCATAGACTTTGNACTTTGCTAAAACAAGGCTAGATAGTCTAGGTTAATTTCTAGTTGGACCGTTCTTCTATTCTGGAGAAAGGTTGGCAATTCAGTAATGTGATCTTTACAGACAAAATATTCCAAANGCTTATTTCCTTCAGTGTCATTTCTTTATCAGTCGACTTTGAATTGCTCTGACGAAAAAAATCCAGATTTTTTGTGATACTATCCTGTACTAGAAATTAAAAACCCCCAGTTAGGACATGGGCAGTCTAATTGTTTCATGCCGATTGAATAGTCTTGACAGCCTGGACTGTTACCAACATGGCAGCTTCCCCACTCCAGGGCTTAGACATTGTGTTAGCGCACCATTAGAAATTGTGGATAAATGCAGGGGAAGAAAGCTTTTGGTTTTTGTGTCAGGATCCCATTCTTCTGCTGTGAAGTTATTTGGAAGAGAGCTGTGGATTTGAGGAANCAGCTCAAACAAATCTCTTTACAGTACACAAGAAGAATGGGGCCTGTTACCACTGTGGTGCAACATTCCCCTGCTCCGTAATAACAGGTGCTGGTGGGTGCCTTTCCCAGGCATGGTGACTTTAGAATAGTCAATGAAATTCATTACTTGTTTGAGAGAAAGAGTATGAGTAAAAAGCACTATAAAAATCCAGTCCAATTCAGGGTAATCTTGGCACATACCTTATCCCACTTGGTGTATTTCCAAAAGCAACAGGCCCGTTAAACTCAGGAGGGACAGCTCAATCCTTGTTAAAGCTGTAAATGGATGCTGCTCAGTTCCCAGCTCTACCCAGTGTCTCCGCAAAGAGCAAGAGTGGGAAAGAACTGATCCCACCATCCCTGAGTGTGTGCCTTTCTCTTTGAACAAGATGCTGAGCAGACAGGTCCCTTGCTTTAGAGACAACTGCTGCCTGTCTACTCTGGGGCTCTCACCACCACAGACACAGAAAGTCTCCATGCAGGCTTTGTCAAATCTTAACTTCTAAGGGCTGTGGAATCTATTCATGCCATTTTGGATTGTTTGTTTGTGACAGAGTCTCCTGNNTCCCAGACTGGCTTTCAACTCATCAACCTTGCTTAGGATGACTTTGAACTCCTGTTCCTTCAACATCAATCTCCCGAGTGCTAGGATTAAAGGTGTTTATCACCACATCCAGTTTATGCAGTGCTAAGGGTGGAATTTATGGCATTACGCATGCTCAGCAAATACTCTNCCAACTAAGCTATATNTCCTGCCACCTCAATGCAACTCACTTGCTAAATTCATATGCAAAAGGCTANAAAANGTGGANTACTTTGAGTGATACTCATTAAGAAAATCCCTGGGAAGACAAAAGTTTACTAATGTATCCTGCAGTCAAAGCTTAGTGAGCAGATATTCTAGATTTGAGATTTCCCCATTTCAAAATAATTTCAATGCTATATCTAAAATAGGAAAGGCCTGAGGGATATCATTCATGAATTCCCTGATGAGTTCCCTACGAGCTCCTCATAGGTTGAGCCAGATACATAAAAATGTATCTTTCCAAATGTTTGCAGTCCATACCTTTTGCTGATCTAGGAAGAAGAGTTTATGGTTTGGTTTGTAATAATTTGCTGTATCAATAACGTTAGACTCTGGAACTCTGGCATGCCTATTGTAGTAACTCAAATAAGACTAACTTTGGCTACAGTCTGCTTCTCAGTGAAAAATCTTCTTTGAAAGATCCTTTTGCCTCCAATTTCTTCTTTATACATGGTTGTAGGGGATGCAGATGTGTATGCAGGTGTACTTGAACATGTGTGCCTGTGCATGTGTGCAGGTGTATATGAACATGTGTGCCTGTGTATGTGAAGGACAAAGGACAACCTCCGATGTGATCCTCAGGAACGCTAAGCATCTCCTTTGACACAAGGTCTTTCACCAGGGCTCAACATCTAGGGTAGACATGGCCAGTGAACACCAAGCATCCTCCTGTCCCTGCCACCCTGGTGCTGAGATGACGTGGGCAAACACCATTATGCCCGACACTTTTAACATAGGTTCTGGGTATCAAACTCAGGACCTAATGCGTGCAAAGCAAACCCTTTATTTAGTAAGCCAACCCCTTAGCCCATCTTCTTAGTTAATTTGCCAGTTCGGGACTAATGAGATATAGCATTTAAAAAATGGAACAAGATTGTAGACTCCCACTCCNGACATGTCACTTCTCTTTAAGCCTCTGGGTTGCAATGCACTCACACTCCTGTTCACACTGGGGTGAGAAGGNAAAAAAGACAAGGTGTTAGCAAACACTTCATGGGCCATTACGGTGAGCACTGTCCAGTATCTCATACTTAAAAGATGAAACTTGTGAAGGAAANGGATCTAAATAACCCACCCAGTCTATGACAAAAGTTAGAGCTTCCTGATGGGTTTCACCATACATTTTTGTTTTGATTTTATGTGTTTCATACATACATATTAATGTGAGGTCAGTGGGGGGGAGAAAGAGAGAGGTAGGAGGACAGAATAATTGTTTTATGCTTTAAAGGTCCAAAAAGGTAGTTTTTCATATAAATTCTGGTTGTGGCAGGACCAGAGATAATATAGAAAAACTGAGACCTGAGGCTGCCCTGCTTAAGGACATTCAAGGCCATGTTTAAGATGGACCTCAGAAGATGGCTTAGTGGGCAAAGTGTTTGCTGCTCAAGCCTGAGGCCCTGAGTTGGATTCCCAGCACCCACATCACGTGTCTTTAACCATAGCACTAAGGAGACAGAAGCGGGAGGATCCTGGGAGCTCACTGGCCATCTAGCCTAGCCCAGAGAGTGACCTCTAGGCTCACTGAATGATTCTGTCTTGAAAACTAAAGTTGATGGTGATTTAGGAAGACACTGATGTCAACCTCCAGTATCCAGTGCGTGTGCACAGCCTTGCTCATCCTNACACNTGTATATATGTATTCATACACACGTGTGCATACATTGCACACACAATCCTCAATTTGTGAGCCTTGGAATTAACTCTTGCCTAGGAAATGAGGAATTTTGAACTGAAAATAGGTATAAATGGAAAAGCATCAAAATACAACAGACCTAGGAAGAATTTTCAAACTACCACAGGGCCTTTGTAAATTCTACCCCTAATGTGCAGTGTTTCACATCTCTGTCACAAGACAAAGACTGTGTTGGGCAACTCAACTCTTTTTTTTTCAAACATCCCAAGGAGCACCCAGTTTGCTTGATGGGCCTTTCCAGAGAGAACACTCACCTAGACATTTTATTTAAGCATTTTTGGTTTGTTTTGTTTGTTTTTCCTCTAATCCAGAAAATGGATGGATATCTTTGCTACCGGCCCATGATGTTCACATTTTGCTGTTTGTAATATTTGGAAAATCATCAAAACAAATATTGACTGCTATTTCAAGAAGCCCATTAGCAGTTTTTAATGCGTGGTTGAAAATTTGGGGGACCATGCTGTACTGAGGTGGGGCTGAGAAGTGGATAGGGCAGATGATACTGGCATTAATATGTACAGGATCACTTAACATCTCGGTTTCATGGTGACCCTTCATGCTTCTAGGAGCCCAACCCCAAACATACCTAAGTACAGACCAGTCTTTTCATTTCACTTGCATGAATAATTCATCAAAGGATTAATGGACTCCTTTCATTGTGTCTTGGGGATTCTGTTTTGTAATACTGTTTTCTTTTCTTCAGGGAAGAGCCCCATTTTTCTCAATTTGTAATCCATGTATGGTGTGGAACAAACTCACCAACTCTGTAATGACACATTGCTTCTCCCTCTAGCATTTATTTTTATTTATTTTATTTTATTTTGCACTATGGGGAGGCTTCTCAGAAGGTATGCAGCTTCTCTTGGGTCCACGATTTTAATACCATGTGATTATCTGTACTATTTTTCAGCCTCACCCATTTTCAACACAATGCATCACTCATAGTTCACTTGTTCTGATCTATTAGAAACTGACCCAGCTTCTCTCTGTAGAGGCAAAGAAGCTCAGAGCTAAGCAATTAATCCTGACATGAGATCTGTGCTTCACTGACAGTGAAGACAGCCTGCAATAGTTTGATTCCTAGCAGGGTGTCAACGTCTGCTAGCTGACCTAGGTAGAACTCACAAAGTATATGATTCAGCAGAAGCAGTGAGGACCATTGTCATAACGCTATACCGGGAACATCTATTACCCCTCAATCACTACAAGCAGCTTGAATTACTCAGGAATTTGTCAGGTATTTTAGGGTTCCCTCACTTCATTTCATATCTGGAAATAATCAGAATGTGATTATGTGACTTTGTCCCAAATTCCTGGAGTCTGTGTGAGACCCAATTGGAAGGACTGGGTGATGTCAACACCTCAGTAACAGCTAAAAAATGAATCTGGAGCAGTCGCAGAGAAGAAGCAAAATGATATGCACAATGGTTAACTCGGTTTTTTGTTTGTTTTGTTTTTGCCGCAGCAGGAGAAACCCAGACTTTTGGAGCCTTTGGATTATGAAACTGTCATTGAAGAACTTGAAAAGACCTATCGGAATGATCCTCTTCAAGATCTTCTCTTCTTCCCCAGTGATGACTTCTCAGTAAGTCTCCTCAAGTCCTTTACAATTATCAGGGGTCACAAGTTAGGTTCTGTCTTTCCACATAGATTCAGGAAGTAAAGCCTTCTTGTAGTTGGTTTTTTACTCTTTGGGGGCCTGCCACCCAGCTCCCAAATAAACACATGGAGTTTTGTTCTTCCTTGTGGATGCCCAGCCTTAGCTTGGCTTGATTCTAGCCAGCTTTTCCAATTTAAATTATCCCGTTTCTCTTTTTCTACATTTTGCCTCTGAGCTTTTTACCTTTCTATATTCTATATATCTGTCTTTCCTTCTTACTCCATGGCTGGCTTGGTGGCTTGCACCTGGGATCTTTTTCTCCTTGTTCTCTGGCTCCTTAATCCTCTTTTTTTCTTTTTCTCCTTCTATTTATTCTCTCTGCCTGCCAGCCCTGCC
>LZPO01087593.1:1906-13676 GCA_001675575.1 Neotoma lepida | reverse complement strand
TATTTGGTCCTTGTGAAATGGGTATTATTTAGATGGATACAGAAACTTAAAGTTCCTAAGCTATTCACTTGAGATGCCTCAGATAATAAATGACAAAATAACATTCAAAACCGGACTTGTCAGAGTCTGGGACAGAAACAAAAACACCATCACACTTTCAGAATGATGAATTAACAATATGAATGACCAAACAATGCATAAATTTGCTGAATGGGCTTTCAGAGCCAAACAAATTCATTTGAGTTTGTCTCTCTATCACAGGTTCTAAGTAAAGAAACACATCTTCTTGTCCCTTTGATCTATTAAGTAAGAATACTAAAATCCATCAAGTGCTGACTAAGATGATATATACAGTGCTTAATATCAAAATATCTGACAAATGTTGGCAGTGTGAGAGAAGTAAAGATGAAAGGGAGATGTATAAAGGAGAGACACAGAGAGAGAGAGACAGAGAGTCCATTGCTTTTAGCCAGTAAATTTAATGAGTAGCACATCTTAGGGTCAGATAAACCTATGGTCTATTGAGAACAGTGTGTGTAATGCATATACATATACATATTTAGCATAGTTCAAAGAGTTACCCATAGGAAGAAAAGTTGAGTGAATCCTGTATCTATGCATATGTGTCCCACAAACACTTGAGATCAGTTCTGTAGCAAAAGCATCTCACCCAGCTCAGCGTTCTGAGTGGTCAGAAGCTGAATCTGAGATCCTAATAAGTAAAACTATTTGACCGACATCACTGGCTGATTCTTTCAAAAGTGAGAAAATATTTAAACTACTTTGAGAATTCTGTCCTAAAGATAGCATCCAAAATTGGTTGTGCTTAGAGGAAGGTTGAGAGGCCATAGGCAGGAAGATGTATGCCAAGGAAGTCTTTTTTCATGGTGGCACCAGATTTGAAGCAATCATAAAAACAAGTTACTTTTTTCCTTCTTTTAAGTCCACACTCACATCACCGTCTCTGTAAAATCCACCCTATTTAAATCACATCTCCCATCCCCTTCCTCTACTGAGTTCTTTTTCACAACATCCCCATTCTCTNACANAAGGCATAATCTTTAATTTTTGCATTTATTAACCAGCTTTCCACAGTGACCTCAAGAAGAGATGGATTTTTTTTTCCTTCTTGTTCACTGCAAAATTCTCACCACCTGGAACCACTTCTGGGTTATTTCGTGGCTTAATAGTGTTTGTTAAATGAATTACTGAATGAGTAATCTTCAAATCTAGGAGGCTTAGGTTAGTGAATTATAGTATGATATCTCATTCTTTTATAAGTTAAACAAATATAAATAGGGCTATAGATACAGCTATGTGGTATTATGGTTGCCTAACATGTTCAAAGCCCTGGGTTCAATCCCTTGTACCACAAAAATAAAAAGAATAATAAAGGAAAGAAAAAGAAAAANAACAAAATAGAAATCAGTTGTAAAGATCCTTAAAACATACTAACTGAATAAAAATAATATCTGTGTACAAATTTAAACCTAGAGACAAAGTAAGTAAAACTGGACTAGAAAAAACATGTTCTATAGGAATGAAAACATGGAGTGGGCGTCATGCTTTTATTTTCCATTTTAAAGCATATTTTGAGGGTTGGAGAGATNACTCAGTTATTAAGAGTGCTTACAGCTCTTGCAGAGGACCAANGTTTGGCTCCCAGACACATATGGCACACTCACAATCCTCTGTCATTCTAGTTCCAGAGAATCTGATATCCTCTTTGGGAGTCCAAAGGCANCAGGTACATATATGATGTACACATATCCAGGCAGGTAAAACACTTATACACATAAATTGAAAATAAATATATCTTAAAACACAGTTTGTTTCACATGAAAATGACCACAAGATAGGAAGCAAAGAAAGTAAGAGAGGAGAAATGACCACTACCCTGGGAGTCCAGACAGTCTGGCTCAGTGTGCTGTTGGCCTTTCTACTCCTTGTCTGAATGTTTGGCATTTTTGTCTATGACAAAGAAAAGTCCTTTTAGTCAAGGGGCCTATTAAGGCTCAGTTTTCTTCCTCCGTACTTTGCAAATATGGCTCTAGGAATGGCAAGTCTGTGTTGAATGTTAGTTAAGTACACTCTTTTGTTCAAACCTATCCATGCAAGTCTTTCAGACCTCCTTAAATTCCTTTCTTCCCTATGTTCACCTGTCTTACTGGAGTACCTTTTAAAGAAGGGGGAAAGAATGGTGTTTTTCTTTTTAAAATATATTTTTGCTACACACACACACACCTGTCTCTTATACACATCTAGATGTGTATAAGAGACAGCACACAGAGTAAGTAAATTTTTCTTAAAATTAAGAGACTGGTATATAAAAACGAAATGTGCGTATTTATGAAATATGATGTTATATGTATATGCTGTATAACTTTCAGATCTGAGTCAATATCTGTTACCTCAAAGTTTTGTCTGCATTTTGTGANAACATTGAAAATCCTTTCCCTGGCTTTCTGAAGTCTCAGTATGTATAGTTATGAATGGTCNCTCTCCTGTGTCATGACATGCAAAAAGGTTTTCCTTCTAACTAACTGTAATTTAGCACCCACTGATCACCTTCCCTCTCCCTTCTCTNTTCCCTACTCACAACCTCCATGAGCTCAGCTTTGTTTGGAAAGCCTTCATTGGCACTGCGCTCACACTGCCAGCCTCCCACTCCTACCTTTGTCCCAGCCTCACTTGCTTTGTCCTCGGCTGCCAGTTTGTGCGTGGGCACTTCCCTGAACAAATAAAGCTACAGGGCTGAGGGAAATCAGGACCAGAGAATCTAGAACAGATAAGGTCCCCAAACCCACCTGTGCTGTACATCTGAAGTCCCCTGCCTCAGACTTCTTAATATGCTTCCTGTCTAAAAGGTTTCATTTAAAACAAAATTGTCAACGATTCAGACAGGGAACAGAAGGACCCACAGCAACCTCAGCCAAAGAGCCTGAATTCCAGGAGTTGTGGTCCTTTTCCACCCTTCNCCCTTANTTTTCTTGCTCCCCTGTTTGTAGTGGACTANGCCCTGTTTCCATCTAATTTTATAGGAGTCATGCTCTCACTTTCTTGTCGGCAGACCTGTGTGATAATGTCTGTCTATCTTATCCTTGGTTTCAAAAAAAGCTTCACAGGCCATTATTCCTCAAAAGTCATTAAATTCATGGTGCCTCGATTTTCTTCCACTGGTGCAAGAAGACATGGTCTGCTTGTTATCCTAATAGACAGCTACTTAATTCTCAGTATCATGTCATTTTAGAATTAAAGGGGTATNAAAATCTAGTTTGACATAATGAAATCTCTATTGCAAATCCATAGTTATTACAATAAGCTACATGGTAGGTAGATGTTTGGAAAATATTTTATGTCNGTAAGTAGTATAAATCAACCGTTAGGGAGATAGTAGAGTCAGTAGAGTGCCTGCCATGCAAGTAATGGGACTTGACTTCATATCTTCAGTACCCATATTCTAGGCCTAGTGGAATTCATCTGGAATCCTAAAACTGTGGGTAAATGTCAGGCAGACAGAAACCAGAGGACCCTTGAAGTTCACTGATATGCTAGTCTTGCCTGATTAGTGAGTTCCAGGTTCAGTAGAGTTTGTCTCAAAAGGAAAGGTGGAGAATGGCAGTACTCAAATACACATCTGGCCGCCATATGTGCATGCACACAAGTACACATATGCATACAACACACAAATAAATAGTATAAAATCAATCTGAAGTATTTATTCTAATTATTCATTATCATTAAAAACTCAGGAGTTAGATATCAGGGTAAGAACCTGAATGGTCANAGAAGCAGCCTCTTCTCTCTCTCCTTCCTGGATCCAAAAGGCCGAGAATCTTTCTAACCCCTCTCTACTACTTCCTGTGTCTCTCTGTATGTCCTTGGTCTTCCAAAACCTCTATGGCTAATTTTGGTCAACTAGTACCTAATAAAGTAAACTTTATTACCAGTCTCAGGAGTGTCAGAGTATGATCAAAATATCCCACATCAATCATCACATACTTCATTAGCTTCATGTTCAACATAATTCTCAGTGGTCTTTTATTAACATTCTGTAGAACTCAGAATAACCATGGCAAAGTTTTGAGAGAAAGCTGAAAAACCAGCTACAGGCCGGGCCAACAGGGATGGTAGTATTAGAGGAGCAGAAGAAATAGTAGTTCAGTTGCTAAAGAAGAGTCAGAAAAAAAGAGGCTAAAATCATGACAGGACTAGATACAAATAAAAATATCCTTCATGAGTACAAACCCTGTCTCTTATACACATCTAGATGTGTATAAGAGACAGCAGTAGCCCAGGCTGGCCTTGAACTCACAGAGATCCTCCTGTCTCTGCCTCCCGAGTGCTGGGATTAGAGGCGTGCGCCACCACCGCCCAGCATAAAACAATGTTTCTTACGGCGAGCCACACATCTTCTCTGACACAATGATGGTTATGTTCAGTTTCCTGGTGATGAGGAGNAACAGAGTAACTGTGTTAAATAGTTCTTCCTCCAGGAGTCTAAANAGAGTTCCATGACACTGAAGGATGTCTGATGATTACGAAGGACAGGACTCTTACCTACCTTGAAGTGGCTAATATGGCCACCCCTGGGCCTGCCTGTGATCATGAGAACATTTTGCCATCGCAGCTGACTTTTAATGACAAGTTTTATAACTGTCCCTTTTGTTTGTTCCAGGCTTGTAAATTCTACAGTTCCCAGTGGCATGTGGTAAACTACAAATATGAACAATATTCTGGAGACATTCGACAGCTACCCCGGTAAGAATGTGTCATCTGTTTATTATGAAGACTATGTGGGCTTTTTTTTTGCATATGTTAAAAAAAATCACCTCTCTGCAAGTTCCAACATTGTTTATGAACGCAAGTGTATTTATTTTGTGTCAAGGTACATTTTGCAAAATTTATGAGTCAAGATACAGAACATTTTGATCAACAACGTAATAATTATGTTGTTATTGTAAGAGTTTGGAATGAGACTCNGTCTTCTCTAATTTGATGTCTACTTGCAGTTTGAGGATTTGCTCATCCTTGAATCANTCATTGATGGGCTGTCCTTTCAACAGTGGCACTGGGAANGGCCAACATCNTTCAGAGAATTTCTGACCAAATCCCTTACAGCNTTTATATCTACCACTTGCTCTATGTGCTTTCACTGTGGGATGTAAAAAAAGCATGNAAATGNATTCCACAGAAGGGCACATATCTAAAAAGAACAAAACAGAAACTCAGTGAGTAACGTCCCCCTGACACTTGGGACCATAAAGCCTTTAGGAAGGTCACTTTGTTCTGCTTCTCCTCAAGCATCACTCCACGGAGACCCACCTGCTCACCTGAACTGCACTATTTATTTGTTGTTTCCCCTACTGAAATAAAAGCCTTCAAAGGGCAGGGAATTCCTGTGCTGAGTCCCCCTCAGGAGAATTCCTGGCATATAATACTATGGAAAATTTTATTTTAATATACAACATTCCCAAATGGGGATGAAGTTGATGAATTTAAAAAAATAAAATAAAATGAAAAAAAACCCTGCTTTGAACTAGTACCTCTCAATTCACTGGTTTATCGGATAAACATGAGACAAAGACACAAATACTTCAGGAAAAAAACAACAAAAGACTATCAAAAGTTCAAAAGTTCAGTGTCTACTTATACTCTCCTCAACTTATGCACACTGGGTCAAGTTTTTCTTATTGCTCCATGGCACAAAATTCAGCTCTGCTTTGCAATATTTTCTGTCCCCAGGAAAATCTTTCCAAGCTAGGATACTCGCAAGTGCTGTCTCACTTCCTGAAGGCAGACTCTGAAAAGGGGATTTTTGAATGACTCTCAGAAGGTGACATTTGAACTGTATCTTAAGGGACTGTAGCTACCAGTGCTGTGATCTCAGGAAAAAGGGTTCCGAGAGTAGGGGGGTGGGGAGAGGGGTACAAGATCGAAGACCCTGAGACTTAAGTTGGTATGATCACCCGAGCAGAATGAGAGGCTGGGAGGCTAGGGGGTGAGGACTGGAGGGGAGCAGAGCAACAAGAATCCAAGGACATTATGAACCCTAGAGGGGAGCTTAGGTTTTATTCTCACTGTGAGAGAAGTCTTGAGGAATGTCCATGAGGGTGCGATGTCTTTAGAAATTTAGAAATCACTTGGCCTTCATTTGGAGGAGTGATATGGAAGAGAAAGGAAAGGAGGAAGCCTTTTTTTCCCCAGAAGTTGTCTCACTGTGAAGAGCAAGCCAACGCTTCTTCAAAACAGGAAGTCTATTTTCAAAGAAAGCCCTGTGACCTTAACTCCTACAGATTTCTAAACATTTTGTAAAACTCAGGGCTCCTTAATGATAATCTCTTGTCACTTCTTGTTGGGAAAGTCCTGTCACACTCTGGGGTGTCTTAAGTAATGATGACATTCAAGATGTCTGGGTGTGAGTCACATACTTCCTGTAGGTGCAATTGAAAATCAAATTGTTTCCTAACATCTGTACTCCCTCTTTCTAAGAATAGATCTGAGAATCAGTCATAACTTGGAAGCCATATCCNTGCTTGAAAAGTCGTGTGTTAAATGACAGGACCTAGGCAGCCACATTCATCTCCCATTACTTTTGCACGTTGTCTGTGCATTGCTCATGCATGTTTGTGTGTGTTCTAGTGCACCTGAAGCTGGTGTTGGGAGTTGCCCTTGCTTGATCTTTACCTTATTCATAGCAAGGTCTCTCTCAGTTGATCTAGAGTTTGCCAGTGTGGCTAGTCTCGCTAGCCATCTTGCTCTAAGGATGCCCCCAATATCTGAAGTTGTGGATAGGNGACCATGCCCACCCAACATTTTACAAGGATGCTGAGGATCCAAATTTCAATCCTTATGCTTGTGTAGCAAGTGCTTTGCCTGGTGAATGATCTCCCCTGTGAATGGCCCTTCACTTTTGAGTAAAAAATCTCTCTTAGATACGTGGAGCACTTCGAGCAACTTTAACCACCAAATTCTATCTGTTATTATAGTTATGATGCCGTAAAAGAAGTAAAGACAGTATTTCAGGCTCACAGAGTTCTCTCTCTATTAAAGGATATGGAAAGCATGTCCACTAAGGAGAGATTCTGGGTGTGATTACTGAGTTAGGCTTTTCGTGTGTGTAGACACATCTCCAACGTAGTGAGAGAACNTCACTGAAAGGTTGTTGAGAATTTCATTCACATTATCTGAAGACGTGAAAGTAGATATTAAGAACAGGAAAGTTTGTCACAAAGTCTGAAATTTTAACTTATTTTCATTATATTCACATAAAATATANTCTATCATAAATTAAGTTCCAGAGTAGAATCCTCTAGTATATGCCCCAGAATAATGAATATTTCCACATTGCATAGTAGAATTATTTTTTAATGATTTTACAAAGCTAAGAGCTACCCCTTAAAGACTATGCATATTTAGGTCAGTAGTGGAAACAGATTAATTTACTTAGGCCTTGTGAGGCTGTTAAAAGTAAATCATGTTCTTACCTCCTGGATCAGGAGAACCCTCCTGTGTTTGCTACCAATTTAAACTGATCATTTCTTTTTACAAGTTGCTAAGACTGCAAAATAAAATTGTAAAAGATGAAATTATGGAGAAAGTTTAAAAATAAAGAAGTGAAATATATTCTTTAAATTTCAATGCATGCTAATTTTAACTCTTAAGAACCTGCATGTTTTCAAGCGTGCGTTCAACAAAGCAAACTAGAGTGATCCATTATTTTTACCGGAATGTGAAGTGTCAGCCTTCACATGGTCAACATTGAACTTGGAGTTCCTGGGAGATTCAAATAGCATAAAAATCTATGANGATACTGAGTTCATNAGAGCATTGATAAAATGCAGAGATGCACAACACAAAAGAGAAACAGAAAAGTTTTACCACNGTTGATCTGAGAAAGCGTATTTCTCAAGGGTATATTTTTCAGCTGAAAATCAAATCAAGTTTGGCCAGCTCACCTAGGCTAAGCAAGGACAAAAATGATTGCTTTTTAAGAAAGGAAACTGAGCAGGGTAGTATATACCAAACACTCAAGAGGTTGAGGCAGGAGGATTAGGATCTCAAAATCATTTTCAACTACGTAGTGTGTTCAAGGCCAGCTCAGACTACTATAAACCTATCTCAAATATAATAGAAAAAAATAGTTAAATAGTTAAACAAATATTTGTTCATTGTCTATGGTGTGTTAGAATGTGTTAGGTGTGGTACATACATTTTCTCATGTTTAACCCTATAGAATGGGAACTGTTGTTGTGTTTTACATAGGAAATGTGAGCACTAAGTTCACAAATATAGGGGCGCCCAAGTATTGCCATGATCCTTCTTGGGGCAATAAGAAGAAGTGAAAAATAAGATTCCCTGTAAATGATTACTCACATTGGGTTTAAACTCAAACTATAAAGTCCCTGGCTAGTCTTTTATCTTGAGATTCCAAAGGTTCTTAGAGACAGACCCCCACAATGCTCTTTCAAGTTGAATTTTTGAAGGCAAAAGACAGAAATACAATCTTTTTTCCCCTTTTTTTTACTAATTAAATTTTTTCATCCTGACTGCAGTTTCTCCTCCCTCCTTCCCTCCCCCTCCCTCCCATCTGCTCCCCACATCCACTCCTCCTCTGTTTCTGTTCTGAAAGGGTAAGGCCTCCCATGGGTGTCACCAAAGCATGGCATATCAAATTGAAGTAGGACTAAGCTCCTCCCTTTGTATCAAGGCTGGGTGAAGCACCCCGGTATGGAGAACAAGTTCCTAAAAACCAGCTCAAGCATTAGGGACAGGCCCTTATCCCACTGCTAGGAGTTCCATAAGTAGACTAACCTACACAATTGTCACACACATGTAGTGGGCCTAGGTTAGTCCCTTGCAGGCTCCCTAACTGTTGGTCCAGAGTCTATGAGCTCCTATGAGCCCAGGTTAGTAATTTCTATGGGTCCCCTTGTGATGACCTTGATGCCCTCTGGCTCATACAACCCATTTAGCAGAATAATAGTAATAGGTTGTTATTGGCCTCAACAATGGTGTCCAATATGGGTTTCATCATTAGGAACAGGCCTTAAATTCAATCACAAAGGCAGTTGATTTTTCCCATAACAGGCATGTCACTGTTGTATCAATGGGCATCCCTTGTAAGACTTTTCCAGACTGTTTCTATTGGTTTTGGTACCCTCCAGAACTTGATGGTAAGGTCTTAAATGCTGAAGATACCACATATTAGAGTCATAAAACTTGGAGAAACATGTTAATTCTGACACGGAAGCTTCATCCTTGCTCACTAGTATTCATAATGCTGGAAGATGCTATGCATGCTACCAGAGGAGAAAAGTAATCATAAATCTTGCCAAGCTATGAACCCCGTGACTTATAGTAATGACTGGTCTACACTGGTACATAGTGGCAAGAGTGTTATGGGATTAACCAAACACTTTCTGGTTGGATTTAAGGTTCATTATACTTTTCTATTCAGTGTAATAAGAGATAGCATTATATGTTCCTATCATGTGCAAAGTGATCTTCTGAAATATAGAGGCATTGTGAATTAGTCAAATCTAGCTGATTAAGAAATGAATCACTTCACACCATCATCATTTTTGCGGTGATAGCTCTTAATATAACTCCCTCTACAGTATACAAAAATATATGTGTGATCGGTTAACAGGGACCTTTCCTCCACCTCCCTTTACTGCTGTATCATCATTGTAAAAATCCCATAGTGGGCATATTTAGATAAAACATTTCAAGCAATCATTCTGAAACGTGCCAGTTGAAATTGCCCCTGGAACTCAGATGACATGTCACCTCTCATGAGAGGGAGAGAGGAAGAAGATTGTGTTTGAAGGCTTTCTCTTGTCAATCGAATAAAAATGTAAAGGGGGTTGTTTCTTGTTCAAGTAGTATAATATGCTACTATGGAGAAAAGGAATGGGGTAGGAAGAATTTCCCAGTGGTCCTCAGGTAATACTGTGAAGACTACTTGCTATGCCTTCCCAGAAAGGTGATCATGACCAAAAAGAGCAGAACAAGTTAACATCATGGTGACAGTTAGCATAGATGAGTTGGAACATCTCTGAGGCTCTGCAAAGAAAAAAAAGTTTTAAAAATAGCTATATTCTTCCTAATGTGTTTTCTGTGATGATTTGAAATCATCTTTCCTAATAGTTATTTCACAGATACATCCTCCAACNCCATCTCTCCTGTGTGTTTATATAAGAGGCCCTTATGCTCTTCATTTTTATCTCTGTAAAATAGCAAGATTAGACAAGTCTGGGGAGCCAATATTGTGTGCCAAAGTCTGATTATACACACATGTGATCAGACAGATAGCAATGTCCCATGCATATTTAAGCTTGAATACAAAACACCATCTGTGTTTTTAAACATCTTCCAACTTGTCAATAAGCTGTGGATGGGGAATGTCATTATATGTTATTGTTCTTTGATATGAAATAACTTGAGTATTGTAACTATACAAGTTATACATATCTATTAACTGCTATGTTTTGAATGCCTACTATGTACCAGGCTTGAAGAGGAGATAACCTCCCTGTGTGTGTGTGTGTGTGTGTGTGTGTGTGTGTGTGTGTGTGTGGTGTGTGCCAGCAGGTGCATTCCATTCTTCTTTGTATGAGCATGTAGAGTCCATGAGGTCAACATTGAGTATATTACTCTTATTTTTTGAGACAGCCTTGATCAATGAATCTGAAGCTTGCCATTTCAGCTAGAGTGACTGGCAGTAAAACCCTTAGGAACTTCCTGTCTCCCACCNCACCCCTACCAGTACTGGGATNACAGTCATACACAGGCACATCTGGCTTTTACATCNATGCAGGGGATTGGAACTCAGGTCCTCATACTTGCACAGCAAGCACTTTCCCCACTGGACCATCTCCTAGTCCAAGGGGATAATCCTGAAATACCACTTTCTACAGCTGTTCTTCCCAATTTCTACTGCTGAGAAAGACAATTACCACGTGCAAGTACTGATCTTGAGATTTTACCCAGATCACAAACAAAAAAAGTAGAGATGAAAACGACGGAAGATTCCATGTTTCATCCTTANCAATGAATCTCAAGTCCTATGTTTATCACAGTAGTTTTCAGGATCCAGTGATGGAAAATGTCTAGGGACAGGCAACGGTAATGGATGTAAATATTTTCTAATTTTTGACATTCTGTTAAGAAATGGACAATGCTTACTTAACAATGAATGGGATTTTCTTCTGTGCTACAACTTCCCATGGTGCACTGGGAAGTAGGCACTGGGGTGTCCATTAGAGGGAGGATGAAAGAGCACTTTACATCCATTAGGGAGCATCCTGTGAGAACACACAGAAGGAACATAAGTATAAGAAGCCTTTAGCCCTTTCTCTTTCTCTCAGGAACACTGTCAGCTCAGGAACAGATTTGTGATGGGATCAACAAATTCTCCTCTGGTCTTCTTTCCTCATAGTCAGATTCAGATTCTACAGGATGTGTCATCTTAAAACATTATATGAGAGCCTGGAGAGAGGGCTCAGAGGTTAAGAGCACTGACTGTTCTTCCAGAGGTTCCCAGCAACCACATGGTGGCTCACAACCATCTGTAATGAGATCTTGCACCCTCTTCTTGCCTGCAGACATACATGCAGACCAGACAGAACACTATATACATAATGAATAATTAAATCTTAAAACACATTATATAAAATGTCTGCATATGAAACTTTATGCCTTTAAAGGTGGCAAAGGGCTGACTTTTGAAGAAAGCCTACACTTTGAATGGAGTGTCTGGCTTCTT
>LZPO01087592.1:66284-77489 GCA_001675575.1 Neotoma lepida | reverse complement strand
TTTTTCCATTTAAGTCTTTTGGGGGTCCATATTTATGTTCTTAGACAGTCAAAAAATGAAAACAGATCTGACCTATTTAATTAAAGCTTAGCAACACATAAACGTCAAACTCCAGTGTTTTGCTGAAGATACAGTGCTTTGATTCTTGTTGTAGTCAATCTCTACTAGAATTTCCGAAACTTAGGTAACTGATAAGGAATGTCATATTTTTTTTTCTTTTTGAGATAAGATCTCAACACAGTCCTAGCTATCCCCACTCACTATGTAGACCAGGCTAGCCTTGAACTCAGCCCTGCCTCCTAAGGGTTGGGACACAGTATATACCAACCTGATATTAAGTGTAAAGGTTTTTGTTGCCTTGCAGCCCCAGCTTTAAATGCTAGCCTCGATCTTCCATAACCTGAAGCCACAGTTAAACAAAACAATGCCCTGTCTGCTTATTCTCCCCAGCCCAAAATGTCCTTCAAAACCTGCTTGGTTTTTCATCTTCCATGACTTCTCCAGCCTACAGCACTTCTCCATGTGAGGGGCTTGTCTCTGAAACAGGAGGTGTCTCTTGTAACCTTGAAGTGGCAGATACATGATGTGTGGCTGAGTGAACCAGCTCTAATTTTCTGTCTTTGCTTTTCAGAGGACAGTGCTGATCTGGACAGTATTGAAGCAGTTGCTAATGAAGTACTGAAAATGGAAATGCCTAGCACTCCACAGCAGTTACAGAACCTGACAGAAGACATCCGGGAACGAGTTGAAACACTTTCTCAAGTAGAAGTTATTTTGCAGCAGAGTGCTGCCGACATTGCTAGAGCTGAGATGTTGCTAGAAGAAGCAAAAAGAGCAAGGTATCTGAAGACACACTGGCAATTTGGGTGGGCGGGTAGGGTGTCATCTGTTCTAACTAGCATGCTATAAAAGAGGACTTCTTTAACGAATGGTCTCATGTTAAAAGCAGTTTTTGTTGTTCTGCTCAGCAAAAGTGCAACAGATGTTAAAGTCACTGCAGACATGGTAAAGGAAGCCTTAGAAGAAGCAGAAAAGGCCCAGATTGCAGCAGAGGCAGCAATCAAACAAGCTGATGAGGATATCCAAGGAACCCAAAACCTGCTAACGTCGGTAAGGTGTTAGAGCTAGGCTATATGGGGGAAAACACTCACATAACTGTTACTTAGGGACAAGAATTCTTGTTACACTAAAAATTATTCCTTTAAATAAATGTGAACTATTTC
Source organism: Neotoma lepida (assembly GCA_001675575.1). Taxonomy (NCBI): domain Eukaryota; kingdom Metazoa; phylum Chordata; class Mammalia; order Rodentia; family Cricetidae; genus Neotoma; species Neotoma lepida. Next base: position 76,266 of record LZPO01087592.1, on the reverse strand, counting down.
TTAGTGGGAAATGTTGGTATGGGAAAAAAAAATTAAAGGACTCTGAAGACACTGAGCCATTCAATCCTTTTGTTTTTCCCTCCTCTAAAGTGAAAACTAAGCACTGTTGCCCAGGTATCTTTTCCTCTAGGGTATCAGTATTTCTAGTATCCCTTGTCTCTGTGTCTTCAGTTACTAGCTAACTCCCCTCCACTACCAAGGTTAACACCGAGCTGACAGGAATTTCTAAACAGGTAACTGGAAGTTATCATTTCCCTTTCACAATAATTTGGAATTTTCATTGGAAATCCTTCTCACAGTTGCTTATTTGTGAATGTTCTTTAGCTAAACACATCAGACTGCCTGAAGACAGTTCTTAACATCAAGAAAAAAATTCTACATCAATCACTTAGATCAGCAAATATTCCTAAAAGGGTGATACACGACACAGCAATGACTGAAGCTGGGCACTTTATCGAAGCCAGTGGTTCTCATCCTTCCTAATGCTGTAGCCCNTTTTAACACAGTTCTTCATGTTGTGACCAATCATAAAATTATTTTGTTACTACTTCAAAACTGTAATTTTGCTATTGTTATGTATTGTAATATAAATATCTGTCATGTAGGATAACTGACGTGTGACCCTCAAAGTAGTTTCGACCTACAGGCTGAGAACCGCTAATCTAAGCTGTCTTAAAACTGTCAGTGCTTTTGGTCTAGTACAAACTAGCATAGCAGCCTCACCTCCCCTTAACTTGTATTAATGGAGTCTCGATTATTAAAATTTCACCTTTAGATTGAATCTGAAACTGCAGCTTCTGAGGAAACCCTGACCAACGCCTCCCAACGCCTCAGCAAGCTTGAGAGGAATGTGGAAGAGCTTAAGCGTAAAACTGCCCAGAATTCTGGGGAGGCGGAATATATTGAAAAAGTAGTATATAGTGTAAAACAGAGTGCAGATGATGTTAAGAAGGTAAGTCTTTGTAACTTCATAGCTAGGTTGATAAATAGGCAACTAATCTTTCACTTTTGCCTTCCTTGACATTAATAAGATACAAACACCCCAATGACCAATTTTAAAACAACAGTCTTTAGAGATACATGAAAAATAATGAATTATGGAATCCAACTGTAAACTTAGACCCTCAGATCTCAACTTGGGTATGAGTTTAGGGAACTGGAATTAATGGACCTGGGGTAGTAGTCTAAAAGCATACACACTAGACTGGTATTTCTGTGCTGTAGCTCACAGAGAAAGGTCTTTACGACACAGCAGTTAGCTGACCACTTGAGAATAAGTTAAATAGAGAATGGGGAAAGCTTAATGTTTGTAGGAGGAAAAAATAAAGGAGCAAAAAGGAAATCAAACTTTCCTTCTTTCTAGACTTATTCTCAATTTGCTACCTTTTGCTTCTTGTTGGAAGGCACTGTGTTTAACAGATTTCTGTTTTACGTACACATTTCATTTCTAAATTTACCTCCAAAGACAGCTTTATAAACTTGGGAATGGAGTCAGGATTATTAAAACTACTATATAACCTAATTCTGATTTCTTCTTGTTGATAAAAAATGTTGGTTATTGGAGCTTTTCAGTATTACAGAAAAGTAATTTCACTGCACCTAAGTTGGGAAAAGAGGCAAACCCTAAGAAAAATTACTTGCCAAAGTCAGACAGTTCTTCCCTGTTGTTCTTACTTTAGTTCTGAAGGCATAAATCTCCCAAATAATCTCATGAGGCATTGAAAGAAAAATACTATTGAAAAAAAATTTTAAATTTATTTATTATGTAGACAGTGCTCTGCCTGCATATATGCCTGTAGGGCAGAAGAGGGCATCAGATCTCATTATAAATGGTTGTGAGTCACCATGTAGTTGCTGGGTACTGAACTCAGGACCCCTGGAAGAGCAGCCAGTGCTCTTAACNTCTGAGCCATCTCTCCAGCCCCTATTGAAATTTTTTAAAGCTCTAGTAATGAATTTCTATAATTACTGTTTGTACCTATTGTCCCAAACTCTGTATTCTCTATTTTTTTGTGTGTGTTTTTGTTGTTGTTTTTGACAGTCTACGTTGACCAGGCTGGCCTCAAACTCAGATCTACCCCCTACTTCTCCGGAGGGCCTGGATTAAAGGTGTACACCACCACAGGCTCGACCTCCTCCTTCCTAAACCTGTTCCTTCTGGTATCCTGATGTCCAGTGTACTTTTGTATAGCTTGTTGTGCTTATTTTCTATAGTAAGTGTTCATCCAAGTAAAAAGGTTAAGCCCCACAATAGTAGACTTACAATTCCAAATTTTCTTTGCAATGTTTTTAAAAACTTACAACTTAATATGAAGCCTGAGTACTTTGATGATCTTTAATCCAGAATGCTTGCCTGTCAAAAACTGTCTTTGATCTAATGCTCTTGGCTTTAATTACTGACATTACCATTTTCACCTCTTTCTATCTTAATGTGGAACTGCAGGCTCTAGATGGTGAACTTGATGAAAAGTATAAAAAGGTAGAAAGTTTAATTGCCAAAAAAACTGAAGAGTCAGCAGATGCCAGGAGGAAAGCTGAGCTGCTACAAAATGAAGCAAAAACACTCTTGGCTCAAGCTAACAGCAAGCTTCAGCTGCTGGAAGGTGGGTCTTTTCTTTCAGTTTATTGTTTTTATAAAGGCGAAAATTATTCACTTTGGGTTTTTAGTGGTCTTACATTAAGATCATATGCTGTAAATGATTCACACTTAACCTTATTTTTATCTCCACAGCCTTAGAAAGGAAATATGAAGACAATCAAAAATACTTAGAAGATAAAGCTCAAGAATTAGTACGACTGGAAGGAGAGGTCCGTTCACTCCTTAAGGACATAAGCGAAAAGGTTGCTGTTTACAGCACCTGCTTATAACACAGGGAAAGGGCTGTAAGGAGGCTGCAGTGCCCAAAGTAACTACATGTGAAAATTGATGCAGTCATCTTCAGAATAACTCATTACCTATTTAATGTTTTTATCTACCCACTTTTGTATGGAGTTAAATAAAATACATTGGGTTTTGTATAAATATATTTACTATAATTCTTGTTTCTTTTATTGCTTTGGTCTTTGTGAATCCTATCAAGAAATGTTACCTTCTCTGTAAAGATGGACTTGTAAAGTACTTTCCTACCTTTAAGAAGACACTAATTTCTATTATGTGTATAAACAACCTAACAATATTCACCCATTTGCTAGGTCAACATCGATCTTCAAAACTTTTTTCCTTTTAAAGCCCCCAGTGGAGAATCCTGAGTGGAAGTTCAACAGGAAGGATATAGAGTAGCTTATACCTTTTTACTGGTTTCTTTGTTGCTCCAACCATTTCTAAACATCAGAAGGAAGAACTCGGGCTTCTGTTTTACCACCTAGAATAGGGCCAAGGTTATTGATGGGCAAGATTTTGTGATTTAGGCCCGTGTATGGAAACTGTTAGTGGTAATGGAGCAAAGCTACTCAAACACACAACTTACACTCTTAGCTTTTATATTATACTTTATGTAAATCCACAATCAAATATTCTAAACAAATACTTAGTCCAGAGCATAAAGAAAATCANTAGCATATTAATAGATAAGTTTGTGTCAACTACATAGTAGCCGAAAGAGTGGCCCAGCCTTCTGTTCTTCACACATTCTTAGACCCCCATATCTAACACAGGTACAAATAAAGCTGGACCTGGATAAAGCCTACATAAATAGTTATAATTTAAACAAGNCAACTTCCTTCTGGTCTAAGGCAACTGATTGTCCCTTTTAGCTAAATAAGAATCCTAGTAAATACCAAAACAACCACACTTTACCATGTCTGGTTCATCTATTAAAAAAATTTACACACACTACTCCCCATGTCTTTTCCACCAAAAGCCCTTTTATATACCAAATCAGCTCAGTGAATACTGTTCCTATAAAACCCCAAACAGAGTTTAGCAGATTTTTAAGACTTTTAAAGCTTGTTTTACTCTTAGGCTTTAATTCACCCAGATTATATTTATATTCTCATACTGAATGAGACTCCTTCAGTTAGACAACTATTATTTTTGTGTACCTGCATAGCTAGGAAACCATATTAAATTGTTTTACTATTTCCAAATTAGAAAATTCCGGGGGGGGGGACATGTTTGAGATTTAAATAAACCACCACCCAACCTAAAACTGACATTTTAGATTTAAGAAATACATAGACTTCACTCCCGTAATAACAAATTGGCACATACAGCACCAACTCTCTGCTAACTGCAAATTCTGAACAAAAAATGTAAAGGCATTGCAAAGCAAACACAGGAACAGCAGAACACAATGTCTGGCTTTTAAAATAGGCTTTCACTTGAAAAATTCAACTGATTAAAGAAAAAATATATTTGTAGAAAGGTTTGTGAGTGAATCCAGCCTTGACAATGTACAGTAATTACCCTAACAGTCCTAAAACCACTGGACATTAAAAAAAAGGGGGGCAATTAAAGCCTGAAAACTAGTGAAATCCTTCCTTTGAACTACAATTCTGACAGGCGGTGGTGGCGCACACCTTTGATCCCCGCACTCAGGAGGCAGAGGCAGGTGGCCAGCCTGGTCTACAGAGTGAGTTCAGGACAGTTAGGGCTACACAGAGAAACCCTGTCTTGAAAAACCAAAAAGGAAAAAAAGGGTGAATTGTGCAACAATATTAAAGCATCTGAATGGTCATTGTTCTTTGGTTTCATACATAATTACTAAATGCTTAGCCCTACACATTACACAATATTGTTAGAATCACTATTATTCCAACTTTGCTGAAAACTATATCCTTTAAATTGCAGCCAAGTGAATACCTTGTTTGTGTATTTTGAAGTAGTTTCCAATTATCTTTTTAGAAAACTATACTATCAAATTTAGGAGCTACTCAAAAATCTGAAATGACAAATTTAGATGTAATATATAAAGTGATATTTAGTGTTTAGTTGGTAGCCTTTCAATACTTAAATCATTTTAACATTTTGCCATTTAAATAACATTTATTAGTAAATACAATTTTGTATTTGAGCTTTTTGAGACAAGACTTCTCTGTGTATTCCTAGCTGTCCTGGAAATTGCTCTATAGACTAGGCTGGCCTCAAACTCAAGAGATCTACCTGCCTCTGCCTCCTGAGTACTGGGACTNAAGGCATGTGCTACCACCGACCATCTTTGTAGCACTCTTTTAAAAATGACCATTTACTAAGATTAAAAAAGAAAAAGGAAAAAAACCTTACAACGACCATTTACTAAGCCAAGGAAATCCATATTGGAAAAGACAGCAGATTATGGATTCCCTTATGTTGTTTCTCCTAAAGTACAGGCTAAACATTTAGTAGTTATTTGTAAAACAAATTAAAGGGTAATGACTGCTCAAATACCTTAATATTGTATGTGAAAACGTTCAGTGCTATAAAAGTGATAAAGAATAAAAAATAAGACAATCAGAGGTAGTTAAAAGACTTAGAACCATCTTACTATGCACTCAGAATAACCAGTAAATAAATATTTAAGACATGTTTATTTTGTTATCTTCATTCCCTGGTATAATCATGAGTCTCCATTTAATAGTTTTGTAGACAGACTCTTCCATTTGGGCAACTAAATGCCCTTTAGACTTACAGACTTTACTACAATCTCAATGTTTAAATATGTAATTCTACCTCTAAACTGCCAAGAATTTGGGAGTTAAATAAAATGAGAGACAATCACTTTTATTTACATAAGTTGTTTGTACATATTTGAATCTTGACTCGTTTCCAATATGAAAACCAAATTTAACTTCGTCAGTTTTCTTCAAGCTGTTCACATGAATTCTCCAGCTCCTTCCTTGTGAACAAATTCACCTCCACTGAATTAGAGATAAAATCCATTAATACCAACACAGTGAAGTCGAATCTCACAGACAGCATGAAAACACAGGTCTAAAACTTTCCAGGATGCTACTACACNTAGCTTCCTGTCCACATTAATGCACTGGAACAAAATATTTAAGATACAGATACAAGGTTATTCCATTCTGTTTAAACCTCCTAAACACCTTCCAGAAGTTTCATAATTTCATCCTACAAATTCTTAGAACTTAGATTATCCTGTTCAAAAATGTAACCTTGACAAAAGCTTCCAGATTTTAGGAAAAACAATCTTCTAATTAAAAGTTGATTGGTTTGCCAAAAGATGCAGCCAGGTTTGCTTCTCTAAAAGCCTCTGATAAGGTCTGCAAGGGAAACAATGGACAATTAAACATTAGTGTGGGTCAAAAGAAAACTTGGATAGCTATTAAGCCTGTGTATGCTGGTAATAATTACCGGATGTGCGTGGCAGACTCTAGCTATATCTTCACAGGAAGCTCCATATTCCAGAGCCAGGGCAGCTTCATTCACCATTTCTCCAGCACCCTTTAAAATTAAAAAGTAATTGTGTTTCCACAGCAAAAATAACTAAATGCTATGATTAACAAATCAAGTTTTTAGGCTTTCAGACTTTAAATTTTCTTAAACCTTTGCCTATTATTACAGCAGTTGGAGAAAAGTCAGACAAGAAAAGCTTAGGAGGAAATGTTAACAGAGGAGGAGCTTGGGCTTTGAAGTCAAATGGGTTAGGTNCTGCCATTTTGCTATTTTTATGTGTTTCATGCAATTTTTTTTGCTTAAAAAATAGCAACTCTCCCATAATACTGTAAAAGTGAAATATGAACAATGAATCTCTAAGTTATGAGAAGTGGCATAGAAAGCATTCAAATATTGTTAACTTTACTGTTCTGCCACATACCAGGGGAATATACACTTCAGATTCACTGAAATCTAAGCCTTCCCTCAGGAGTTATCTTGGCTGAGAACATGCAAAAGTCTAGAAGCAGAGTGCTCTACACCAAGGGTACAATATGCATATATACAGGCCCCAAACTGCAAACCACTCTTGGCCTGTTGTGAAAAGGAAAAAGGCTCACCTTACATGGTAAGAAATTAAAGAGCTGGAGAGAGTTAAGCACTGGCTGCTATTGCAGAGGACCCAGGTTCGATTCTCAGCACCCACATGGTGGCTCACAGCTCTAATTCCAGTAGATCCGATGCCCTCTCCTAGTCTCAGTGGGCACTGCATTAATGCAGTACACAGACATGCATGCAGGCAAACACACGTACACATAAAATAAAGTTAAAAACAAAATTAATGAGCAAAGAAGACCATCAGAAAGATAAGGGGGTTGGGGAAGGCAGAGCAGAATACAACCAGAATCAGCAAGGCTTCATCCTTACAGTCTGAGGTTGTCAAGCATCACTGGTGGGTTTTAGGCAGTATAGAAGTAGAAGATATGGTAGGCAAGACTGTGCAGGTGCTGTTGTGGTACCTTGCTAAAAGCAAACTTTCACTAGTCAAATTTTCACTGGCAATGATCAACAACAGCAGAATGGAAACAGCAAGTATACTTAATTCTACCTGTTAAATGATTCCCAGAAATCTTACTGGGGTTTCTCTGACTTTGCAATACTTACTGGTCCTAGAATATGTGCTCCCAGTACTCTATCTGTTGATTTCTGTCCAAGAATTTTCACCATGCCATCTGTGTCAGCATTTGTTTTAGCTCTACTGTTTGCAGCAAATGGGAATTTACCAACTTTGTACTCAATACCCTGTGGAGAAGAAAAAATGAGAACATACATTAAGCACTGTAAAAGTTGGTTTCCATTAGTGAAATCATCCCAACTGTTAAGAAAATAAGTCCCAAGAAAGCAATTCTTCAGGGCACACAGAAAGAGTGACCAAAGGCAGGTTAATGAAATTTAATGTGGGAAGAAATGTAAGCAAGTATAAATGCCATTTGGCTGTATACCAAAGCCAAATATTAAAAAATTCTGCAACCATGCCTTTAATCCCAGCATTCGGAAGGCAGAGGCAGGCAGATCTCTGTGAGTTCAAGGCCAGCCTGGTCTACAGAGCGAGTTCCAGGACAGCTAGGGCTACACAAAGAAACCCTGTCTCAGCAGTTAGTGGNCCTTTAATCCCAGCATTCGGAAGGCAGAGGCAGGCAGATCTCTGTGAGTTCAAGGCCAGCCTGGTCTACAGAGCGAGTTCCAGGACAGCTAGGGCAAAAAAAAAAAAAAAAGGCTCTGCAGTTAGTGGTTTTTGAGTACAGGTGGCTTATCATCTTCTTGCTGACAAATCAAAGGAGTAAATATCTCCTTATGATTCTAATAAAGGAACAAATACATAAGCTATAAGTTCTACAGAGTTACTAAAGGCAAAGATGTGGGGTTTTTGGTTGTTGTTGTTGTTGTTTTTGTTTTTTTGAGACAGTTTCTCTATGTAGCTCTGGCTGTCCTAGAACTCACTCTGTAGACTAGGCTGGCCTTGAACTCACAGAAATCTGCCTGTCACTGCCTCCCGAGTGCTGGGATCAAAAGTATGCGCCACCACGCCCAGCAAGATGTTTTCTAGTCACTGGTGCCATTAGTTCAAATCTCATACTTAGGATTACCTCTTCTTTCAATTGCTCTTCTGATTTGCCAACCCAAGCAACCTCAGGGTGTGTATAAATCACTGATGGCACACAATTATAGTCAATGTGCACAGCACCGCCAGCCATTCCTTCAACACAGATGATGCCTTCATCTTCTGCTTTGTGAGCCAACATTGGACCAGCAACCACATCCCCAATAGCATAAATACTACCAGAAAAAAGAAACACAGTAAATGTCTAAAATCTAAGGTTAGTTATAACATAGAAACATACTTCTAGCTAATAAGTCACCAAAGACAACCAAATCCAGCTCTTCAAAAGCCAGATCTAAGTATCTAAACTTTGAGCCATGAAAAATTCAATTAGTTATATTTAAAGTCTTATTTTCAAAATAGTGTTTGAAATAAATTTAAAATTATTGAAAATGCCCAACACTCAAGAGCCTAAGAAAGATAGGAGGATCACTTGAGTCTAGTTCAAGACTAGCCTGCACCACAGAGCAAAATTTCATCTCTAAATAATATAGACAGTTGAAATGTAAATAAAATATTTTCAATTAAAAATATTAGTAATTGGGGCTAGAGAGATGACTCAGTGGTTAAGAGCATTAGCTGTTTTTCCAGAGGACCAGGGTTCAATTCCCAGCACCCCCACAGTGACTCACAACTACCTGTAACTCCTGTTCCAGGGGATCTGATGCCTTCTTCTGACCTCCACAGGTACAAGGCACATATATGGCAAACTGACATACATATAGGTAAAACATTCATACAATAAAAATAAAGATCTAAATTATTAGTAATAGAAGGATTTAAAAAGTCTTCATTACTATATCATTTTTATAAACTTGGTAAAATTATTAGGGTAGAAATGCTATGTATTCCTTTACAACACACCTGCCTCATCATGTGTCATTTTTTATCTTTATAGAGAGCCAAAAAATATTATTATGCACATATTTTTAAAAAGAAAACAAAGATAACTATTCAACTTACTTTGGAATTTTAGTTTGGAATCTGGTATTGACTGGAATTCTACCTCTGGAATCTAGTTCAATTCCAAGCTCTTCTAGTCCCAAATTCTGAGTAAAGGGCCGTCGACCGATGCAAACCAAGAGTACATCACAAGTGATAACTTCAGCTTTACCACCAGAAGCAGCTTCAACACTAAATAACAGTGGTAACTGTTAAACACATACCTACATTGACAGCTGAAAGAAGCCATGATATCTCTAGTATCTTTATTTAACTATAAACATGAGTCATGAAATTAAACATACAAATTCTTAAAAGTTTATTCTTAAAATCTTATAAAAACCAGGCAGTGTAACACAGTGGTAAGAACACAGGTCTCATGTAGCTTAGTGGTAGAGTAAGTAAGCATGCATGATGTCTTCGGGTTTGGTCCCAACACTGTAAAAAACGTAAAAGATAGGCCAGGCAGTGGTGGTGCACACCTTTAATCCCAGCACTCGGGAGGCAGAGGCAGGCGGATCTCTGTGAGTTCGAGGCCAGCCTGGGCTACCGAGTGAGTTCCAGGA
>LZPO01087592.1:49722-66244 GCA_001675575.1 Neotoma lepida | reverse complement strand
AAGATAGGTCTAAGTTATAAAGTCCAGACTACATTTGTTAATCTGAAAACCTGAGTGCTTTTTTGAGACAAGCAAGGATGAGTTGTCAAAAACAAACGCAGCATACTTACGACACATCAATTTTTCCATCTGACTTCTTGGTGGCACCAGTAACTTTTGTATTCAGTTTAAATTTAAACCCTTGCTTTTGAAGTATGCGTTGAAAATTTTTAGATATCTCCATATCAATTCCAATTCCACCCACGTGACCCAAAAATTCAACTGCTGTCACATCTGCACCAAGTCTTTGCCAAACTGAACCCTGAAATTAAGTTTTAAGAAAAATCATATAAAATAAGTTTCCATAACACCATTTACTAATTATCTCAAATAATTTATTGTAGTGTCTTTTGCAAATGTTTAGGGGAACCTCTAGAGTTTAAAAGAAAAATAGATAATTCTACCTATTTATTCACTTATTCCACATTTACTGGCCAGGTACTATTATAGCTGCTAGGCATATGTTACTAAACAAAAAAACTTGGTGTTTCTGGGGACTTTACAATATGGTAGAGGAAGTCAACAAATAAGTAAACTTCACTCTAGAGGATAATAAAGTGCTATGAGAAAAAGAGAAGACAGAGCCAGGGCCATTTTAGATAGCATGATTACAGTCGCTTCAGNCTGAGTAACATTTACAGAAGGAAATGAACTAGAGCAGTGACTGAGAGAAGAGTGTTCAGGGCAGAGGAGAAGAGTAAATACAAGAGTCCTGAGATTAAATATGATGTTGATCTCACTGGATTCGGCCAAAGTTGTAAATCCAGGATGAGGCCCAGTCCTGAACCTGGATTAATGAATCTCTTAGCCTTCATCACAGTAGCTTCTTTGTGCAGGAGATGGTGATTAATACAGAAATACACAAATAGTCACTGTACAGAAAAATTAGAGGCTATGGAGTGCTCAGCTCTAAATCTATAGCACATCCCCAACCCTTGCACTGCAGAAACTGAGACAGAAAGATTTTAAGAGCCATAAGTAGCAGACGAACATCTATAGCAAAATGGTATTTGTTAGTCATGACAGGGTTGGTTCACACAGGAACTCATAGCAGCTGTGACTGCATGCATAAGGCCTGTACAAGATTAAGACAGTCAACATTTCAGCATGGACAGGGGAGAGGCTGATAAAATCCCACCTTTAGGTGAGAAGCTATTGGCAGTGGATAGTGCTGGGGAATGTATTGTAAGTTTTCTTAGGGATAGAGCACCAAAAGAGCTACCCATGCTTCAGTAGATGGCCCTATACCCATGTACATACAGACAGCACTAAATGGACTCAGTGAGTTTAAAAAGAGAGAATACATGAAGTTGAGAGAGGAAAGTGGTGGGAGGGATAGCAGAAAATCTGGAGTGGAGAAAATGGAGGTGGAGGGTGGATGTTATCAAAATATATACATGTAAGAAATTCTCAAACAATTAAAAATGAAATATGTTCTTACTACTAATAATCACTAAGGTCTATAAAATATTACGCTGGCTGTGAAAATATTTTCTCAACAAAGAAGAAATGCTTACTTTTGTACTCAAATTTTGACTTAAGTTGAATATTACATTTTAACAAGTAGCATGGCTTTGACTTCTCAATGATTCAATATGAAACAACACAAAATTTGAAGTTAGGATTAAAGTAGAATTCAATAGGAGAATGCTTGCCTGGAATGTGCAAGTTCTAACCTTAGCACTGGAAAAGGAGCAAAAAGGTAGCCTTTAAAAATATATTATTTAACATTTCATATCAAAATCATCTAGTAAGTTTAAATGGCAAGAGTATCTTTCTAATTAAGTTTGATTTACACAGTCATTTACAAATTTCATGCATTTTTATGATGAGAATCAACAGAAGAGGAGGTAACATTGAGCTATAAAAAATTCACAAATATATATAAAACTCAAAATGAATCATGGATATAGTAGCCAAGACACTTAAACTTCTAGAACAAAGCACACAAGGTTCCTTTTGTGATCCCAAGTTAGAAAAAGATATAACACCAGACCACAGTCTTCCCAGCAACTAAGAGGTAGAGGCAGGGAAATCATGGCTTTCAGACCAATCTGGCTACAGAGTAGATAATGTCTCAAAAATAAATAAAACAGGCAACTAATAAGCTAGTTTTTGAAAGGTAGTCACCATATATCTACTGAGAAATAATAAAAGCTAAACATGAATACTTTTACATGCCAGCAATTGTGCTGGATACTAAGGACACATAGTGAACAAAATAGCTATGATCTCTGTCCTTGTGTTTATGATTTAATGAAATCAAAGGGATCAGGCAAAACCAAGAAAGTAAGATAAATGTTGTAAGATACAGATACAATATCACAAACAGCAGAAGCACCAAAGAACCTCCATATTCATGAAGCAAGGCTCACAGTATTGCAAGAACTGACGAGTGAGAAAGACCCCACTGGATACACTCGAGGGGCAGAAGCAGGCAGGTCTACACAGCGAGTGCCAGGCCAGCCATGGATACACAGAAGACACTGTCTTAAACACCAATCCTAACTAAATAAAACAGACAAAACAGAACTATCCCAGAGGGAATGTTTACCAGTAGGTGCAATGTTTGCTTAGAACTGATGTTCTGATATACTGAGAATTGATATTGAGAAGAAGAGTTGGCCATAAAGTTGGAGAAATAAACCAGCATCACAAAGTGCTTATCCTCAAACAACACTAAGGTTAGATTTTTCCTAACAGCCATTCAGAGACTTCAGCTAAGGAAAGGAAGAAACATGATTAAACTTCTGTTTATAGCCACTGTGAAAACCAGTTAAAGTTAAAGTCAGGAAGGCCTAGGGTAAGACATGATGTTGGCCTGAACTAGGATCTAAATAAGTGACTCTCACTGGAACTCAGGGAATGACTGTGGGACAAGAGGTCAGGTGAGAAATCAGGTCTAACTCACAGAGTTATTCTCTACAAGAATAATGGCAGACGCACTGAAGAGTGAAATGTTAGATGAGAAAGGAGTGTGGCTTTATTTAGAAGGAAANATGAAGATAGAAAAGTGCTATTATAACTGAACAGAATGCCTACATTAAGTGGAGATGTTGTATATTCAGAAATAAAAATCCAGAAGCAGAGAGTCTCAGGCTATAGATATTGTGAGTCCTTTGGCTAACTGAGATGATAGTGAAAGAACGTTTCGTGAATAGACCAAAAGGGTCAAGGAAAAAACCTAGCAATGGAATCTAGAGTAATACAATTAAAGGGAAACTGAAAAAAGAAATATGAATAAATATTTTTTTAAAAAGGTAACCCAGAGCATAGATGGAAATCCAGCACAGTATAAAGTCTGAGAAGCTAGGAAATTTTCCAAGGCAAGGAATCACAAAGCTAACTTCTGCCAAACACAGCAGCAAAGAAAACAATCCAGTGAACTGAATAATAAAACTCATTTGTGTCCTTTTCAGGAGTAATTTCTTAGCACAGGAGGCCATGGCCTGAGGATTAAGTAGAAGGTAATGAAACAGAACATGAATGCNCTTTTGAGAAATTTGATGGAGAAAAAAAGTGAGAGGGAAATTAGTAACTGAAGGACAAGCTCACAAGAAGGCTTATATTTACATAAACATAAGCCTGTGTCTGCAAGCAGGTGTCATGCACCTGAGCATGTGTGTGACACCCAGGTATAAACAAAGAGGCATATTCAACTGTAAATCAAAAGGAAAATAGCCAGGTGTGGTAGTACATGCCTACAATCCTAGAACTCAGGTGGCAGAGGCAAGAGGACTACTGTAAGTTCAAGCCAGTCTGATCTACATAGCGTATTCTAGGCCAGTCAGGGCTATATGAGACCCTCTCTCAATAAAGGGGGGAAGGCTAGAAAGCAGACTGAGTTTAAAGAAAGAAAAGAAAAAACCCACAAAACTAAGTCATTGTAAAGGCAGAAAAACATGAAGTATGAAGAAGAGGTGAAGAGATTACTCTNAGGAAAAATGGTATTTTCATGTANCAGGAAAAACAACAAAAGGAGATCCATGAGACAAAAGCATGAGACAAGAGAGCATCCCATGCTCTCTCCTATGCATTACTCAGGAAGTCTCATGTGAGGTAGGGAGACAATGTGCTAGTAGAGGTAGAACAAGAGAATTAAGTGGCCATGACAGAGACCAGAACTCAGCTAGGGAAATAATGGATCATCAGCCAGGCTGAGGTTCATGTTGAGGTCTATGACTTCAATAAGACTTCAATTCAGGCACCAATCTGAAGGGTCTACTTTCCCCCAGATGCGGGGGATAGCAAAGGAAGACTGACAACTAAATTCAACCAAGACTACAGAATTTTTCCAGGCAAGTAAGTCAGCCAGGCCTGATGGAAGAACAGGACTGTAATCCTCAATGGCAGGGATATCCCATGTTCAATGCCTACTTGGGCTACCAAGTGAATTAAAAGGCCAGCCTTGGCAACTTACTGAAAAGCTCTGACTCAAAATAAAAAGTAAGGAGAGGGCTGAGATACAGGTTAGTAGTATGGTGCTTGCCCAGCATGCCTGNGACCTGTATTAACAATTAACACTAATCCCTATGTTCAATACCTAGTACAAAAAATGGTTTAGTGACTCACTTAAAAGAACCTATAAGAGAACAGTTCAAAGTAACAGGCTATGGAATCTAAACTGATCAGGAAATCAGTCAAGACAGGAAAACACAGATAACATAAACTACTGAATTTCTGAACTGGAAAAATCAAGCACCTAATTACAGTGGGAGTAATTAAGAGACAAGTGTGGCCAGGGAAAGTCTGAGCTGAGGACAGCAGAGGCAGAGTGATCCTTGGCAATAAGATGTGATTGCCCTGTAAGAGGATACCTGAAATAAAATAAAGGGAAAGGTTAGTTACAAATAAGTAGAAACTTGTTAAATAGACAAGAAAGGAGAACAAAGAAGGCAGAAGGTATGAAATACTATAGTGCTCAGAACTTGGGCATTTCTAAAATATATGTTAGGGAGAAGGGAAGAGTCATTGTGTATGCTATCTCAAGGAGTGTGGGCTTTATTGGAATGCAATTTGCTCAGAATGAGAACTATTTTTCAGTATGTAAAGGGTTATCAGATTAAAAAGGAGGCTAGTTCCAATGATTGAGAAGAGTGAAAAAACAAAGAAACAGACTATAAAATAAAGGACATACTAAAGACTAATGATTACCTAAGTAAGTTATGTTGGAAGAAAAGGTGTATTTGCTATTACTAGAAGTTTTAAGCAAAACTCAATGCTGATTGACCTAAAATGTTATGTAAAGAATNAAACAGAGGTAGGGATTTTTGTTTTATTTTTGTTTTTTAAGATTTTAAAAATTTTATATGAATGGGTGTTTGCCTACATGTATGTCTGGGTACCATGCATATACCTGGTTCCTCAGAGACCAGAAGAGGGCACAGATCTCCTAGAACTGGAATTACAGAAGTTCAAAATCACCATATGGGAACTGAATCTAGTTCCTCTGCAAGAGCAGCAAGTACTCCAAACCACTGAGTCATCTCTCCCTTTTGTCTAGTACCTTAAACATGCCTGATTCTGTCCCTTTTTTTTTTTGAGAGATAGAGATTTTATTTTTAATTATGTGTGCATGTGTATATGTGGGTATGTGCAAATGAGTATAGGTGGAGAACTCTGGGAGCTGGAGTTCAGGTGGTCGTGAGCTGCTTGATATAGGTGCCAGGAACTGAACTACTATGGTCCCCTGGAAAAACAGTATGTGTTGTTAACCACTAAGCTATCTCTTAAGCCTCCCAAGAGGTTTTAAGTCCCTTTCAATGCCACAGAGATAAGAAAGACACTACTTACCAATTCTACACCAATTACTCCTGCACCAATAACAACCAACTTCTCTGGAACTTTTTTTAAGGATAAAGCTCCTGTAGATGATACTATAGTATCTTCATCAATCTATAAAAAAAAGGAAAAAACAAGCAGAATTACTTGGAAGGATCTCATGCCATAAAATATTATGTTATGGTTTCTAAATATTACAATTTCATCAACTCTCATTCAAAATGCTAATTTGAAATTTCTGTAATTTGATATTCCAAAATAAAAATGGTTAATTTTAACTTCACATTTTGTGTTTTGTTGCGTATACATTGTTTATATGTGTGGAGGCCAAAGGTCAACCTCAGACATCATTCAGGAGCTTTGCTAGGATTCCAAGCCCATGCCACCACGACCAGCTGTTTACACAAGGGTATAACAAGCACTTTATTGACTGGGCTATCTCACCAGCTCTTTTTCTGAGACAGTCTCAATGAGTAGTCCTTGCTGCTAGACCAGTTTAGCATTGACCTTGTAGCAATCTTCCTGCCTCTTCCTCCCAAATGCTGGGATTACAGGCATTTACCACAATGCCTGGCTTAACCTCACACTGAACTCAAACATATTCTAAAATGTTCTGTTCTATATCTGATCATAATCACTGCAAAACAATAAGTAACTTTGCAAGCTAAATGGCTGCCTAATTACAGTGTTTCAGTAAGTAATCACTCAACATTTATAAACAGAAAAAATTTATAAAAGCCTATTTTGTAAGAAAGGTTTTAAGAGATGAATTAGAAAATATAAATACCGTGATTCCAGGAAAAGGAGTAACTTCTGAACCCGTAGCTATAAGGATGTTTTTTGTACCAATAACCTGACTGCTGCCATCGGCTTTTGTAGCTGTGACCTGATTTTTGCCAGTTATCTTCCCAAATCCATTGATGTGAACAACCTTTATAAAGTAATATATATATATATATGCTTAAAATGTTTTTCTGATAGAAATAACAGGAACAGTACTATAGATAACACAGAACATAAAATACTTACTTCCTTAATAATACGTAACATTCATAGCAACAAAAACACTGTCTCATGAACATCTGTTTCAGGGTAGTATTATTTTGGATTTTGGTTTTTGTTCTTTTTACAATTTGGATGATGACAAATGCATTACATCATTTTTTAAATGTTTTAGTACTATTTTAAATTAAATATCCCATAGCAGGCCAAGATCACAGAGCATCGTTCTATTAGCATAAAGCAATTACTTCATGTATGCTTGCATTTCCGGCATCACTTAGCCCAAGGTTCTACAGCCACAGTACATGCACATGCACTGCATGGCTGCATAGTCTCTATGTGCACTGCTAAATCCCCTTATTAAAGGCAAACCCCTCCCCTCCCCCTTTCTTTTCCTCTCCCCCCTCCCATCGATTCTTTGTCTGCTTCAGTATCCCCTTCTCTCACCCCCTCCCATCTCTCTTCCTCTTCCTCTCTCCTCTTCTCTGCTAGGCCCCCAGTAGCTTTCTCTCTTCTTCCTCTTCTCTTCCTGGGCTTCTCATCTCCAGAGGCCGCCCTGTACATCCTTTCTCTCTCTCCCCCCTTCCCCCAATAATCCTCCACATAAGCCCTGTCGAATGGTGTGTCTGTCTGCGCCTTCCGCCGTTTTGTAAATTCAAACAATGTATATGTGAATCAGAGCACTGAGCATCAACCAACCTTATTTTGTTTGAATAAGTGGGCAATTCCACCTGTTAACGCTTTTACTGCAGAGCTCTTCTGCTCCATCATCTTCTCTAAATTCAAGCGAACTTCAGACACTGTAATTTGTTACATAAATCTTTTCATTATTTAAACTCTGAAAGCAATATGTGATTGTTTTCGACTAATCAAGATCTGAAAATATTCATCTCAAACTAAATAAAAGACAGTATTAACTTCTAAAATTTAGTAACTGTCATAACCATAGCCAGAAAAACTAAATCACCACCATCACAAGAGAATCTATCAAGCACTGTAAAACGTGCATCTGAGCAAAAAATGCAGTCCAAAATAAAAATGTTCTATTTCATTGTGACATTCTACAAGTATTTTATGATGGTTATTAGTCTGGAAGATAGTTAAGTAAAAATGGCAAAGTACCTGAAATTATTAAAAAAATGTTAAAATTTCATGAAACAAAAACAATTAAGTATATATTTGAACGTTTCAAAATACAAAAGCTTAATATAATGAGTTTAGTTTAATCAGCTAGATTTTAAAATTCATTTAACTCAATACTAAAGCAACAATGTAAGATAAAAATGTTCAACTCAACAGAACTCAGAGGAAAAGACACAGCAATCAGCCCATGCAGCTAACACATATACGACTCTTAGACATTTGACTGCAAAGGTCAACCAAGTTAAAAGATAAAGCTTGCCTATAATGCATGTCTTCTGACTATCCCATGTCTTCTAACATCATGGTACTTTCACAGAGTGTGACATATTTGCTACAGTATATACATATCATCTACATACTGGGCTCCCTACATAGCCTTTTTCAGAAACCTACTACCACAAAAACAACACCACAAAGTACACTAATCCTATCTTCTGGCAGTATCTGTCAACTATAACTAGAAAAAAAGGATTAAAACAGCCCTCCAAAACATGGTAAAGACAATACAGACTAAATGCAAATGTTGTAAGTCTTCTTTTCTCACTAACCTCTCCCTTCTCCCTCTCCTCTAGCTCTCTTTCTGTTCTTTCCAACACCAACAACTCAGGAAGGCCTCTTATCTGTCAATAGCACAGCACTCAAGAATCTAGCCTCTCCCACACTCAANAGTTTCGAGGAAAATAAAAACTGACTTCTCACTGACACCAAAAAACAGAACTAAAAAAAGCTTGCAAAGGCACAGATGTTGCCATAGTAAAAATTTGAACCTAAGGATTCTTATGTAAATCTAAATTTCAAGACTTTTATCTCACTCATCCTTGAATAAAGTCTGTTCACACATACCAGTATTTAGTAGGAAGAGTCAAGCATGACTGGTACTACTAACTATAAAAAGTATACTTACTTTCAATTCCTCTAGATGCAAAATCTTTTCCATGGGCCATATGGTAATAATGAGAATTATTCAATAAAGCCTAAAAGAAGTAAGGCAAATTTACCAAATACTCATAAACAGACTCTAGAGTGAACTTACAAAATGACATTTTCTATTTAGAATAGTACATACTATGATATGAATTTAATCTTTCCTTCTCACACAATTAGCCTAAGACAAACCATAGTGACATAAAACACATAAACAAGAATAAAAACAAAACAAAGTTATTTTCTTTAAAAGTAAAACAGTAAGAACACAAGGTGGCAAGTCAAAAGGGGCTTCTTGTCTCCACAGGCAAGAACATAAAAAATATTTACTAATTATCTTTTCACTGGCAATGGAAAGCTAAAGAAAAAAGCAAAACTGAAACACTGGAATCTGGAAAAGGAGGAATTTCCAGAATGTATCATAGGCTGTGACAGCACTCAAAGGTTTACAAAGGAAAAAGTCTTATAAACATACTCAGATTCCTACTAAGGAACTGTATTAGATTACCAATCTAGTCTCAATACATCTCTGCAGTCAGTAGTAGCTAATGAAAAACAATCTTTGCAGCATTTGAAACACATGCTCACCTTTGAAGGAATACAACCCACATTCAAACATGTTCCACCTAGTGTTTCATTCTTCTCAATGCAGACTGTCTACAATCAAAGAGAACATTACTTGATTACACGTAAATGCACAATGCATATTTCATTTCACTAAAATTCAAAATATACATTTCTAAATTGCTCTGCGAAGCAAGTTCCTCAAGTTGTGCTTTTTCAGACTAAAAGAACCCTTTGAATCCTATCATCTGAATAATAAAAATGAGGATAACTCCAGAGTGAATTATTCTAAAGAGATTTTTGTCCAACATTACCACATACTTGTTTTACTGTTATCACTGTATCTCAAATGAAGTATTTCAGAAGAAAAATAGCTGACTTTTCTATACTATGAGACTACTACAACCAATAAAGCCCATTAGTCTCAGATTTACAAATAATCTATATTTTAAAAATAATTCCTGAGCTAGAGAGGTGGCTCAGTGGTTAAGAGAACTGGCTGTTCTTGCAGAGGACCTATGTTTAATTCCCAGCACCCACAGGGTAGTTCTCAACTGTCTGTAACTCCAATCCCAGAGGATCTGATGCCATCTTCTGGCCTCTGTGGGCACTGCATGCACATAGTGCACAAACACATGCAGGCATGTAAAACACCCAAATATATAAGTTTTTTTTTTTTAAAATTTTCTAATTATTTCCCATGTTTTTACCTGCAAAACATCTTGTGGCTAAAATAAGGCTGGCCCATAATAAAGCAAAGCATCATCTACATTGGGTCTTTCTTACCTTAAAGCCTAACTGGGCAGCTTTGATGGCAGCAACATATCCTCCAGGGCCAGAACCAATCACTGTCACATCAGCATCAACTATAACAAGGACAGATTGATATAAAATGGTAAATCACTAACATTTACCAAAATTCCTCCAAATAACCAGCATGTTCTACACAGCATTATTTTGTTTCAAGATATGTGATGTTCTTTGGTGCAACTAAAAACAATACAAATTTTGAAATAGCACTTTTATCTTCTATTCATTATAGCATATGCAAATACAACTAAGTCCTAGAATATGAACCTTATATCCAGCTGCTACTCACTGCTTATCATATACCAAATGATATAACTCATCTGTAATATGAGGAAGACAGGATGATATAAACATAACATTTTCAAGAAGAAAATGAGAGATTCGGAAATGAACCAACTAGCCCAAACTATCTAGCAATTAAGTGGCAGAGATGAACTAAGCTTTTTGACTCTACATCTGGTGTTTTTCTTTTTATTTAATATAATCCCATTCTTTAGTTTTAGCCTTCATAAGTTAAAATTCCAAAGAGCAAAGCTTTAAACCATTAGCAAGATGACCTTGGGTAAGTAATTTGACCTGCTTCCCTTTAACCCTTCATTTGCAAAATAACTACCAAAAATGTTTACTTTGTAGTCATAAGACAGAATGTTGAGGGCTAAAGGTAATTTTTAAACTGTCAATGGCCTTAATCTCCAAGCTATTTTGCAAGTTTCTCCCATAAATATATTAATACTCATTCTTACCCCAAAGTGTTCATCATCTGAAATCCTAAACTGAAATAATTTACTCTCTGATCATAATCCTAAAAACTTTTAGTCTTTAAGAACAAAATAAGGACTAAAACAAATCTGAGTTCGGGGCTGAGAGATGGCTCAGTGGTTAAGAGTACTNGCTGCTCTTCCAGAAGACCTGAGTTTGATTCCCAACACCCACGTGGAGCTACACAACCTTCTGTAATGCCAGTTCCAGAGGATCTGACACCCTCTTCTGGCCATCATAGGCACCAGGCATGCAAATGATGAACATATATATATGAGGGCATACACATAAAATAAAGATAAAATAATATTTTTTTAAAAATCCAGAGTCAAATAATAACCATACAACCTTAAATTCTTGAGCAAAAATTTTTTTTCAATTCTATGTAGATACAACATACATACAATGGTGATGATGTCTAATAGTCTAAGGTTGTTAATAACAAAAGGAAATACATGTNAAAAACCTAAGAAGGTGTTGGGTACATACTAAGGACTCAGTAAATGTTGCTTCTTAGATCTGCCTGACACATTCTGTTTGGCCAGACTTTAGAAAATGAGCATCCAGCTTTAGTCCCATCTTGGCAAAATCTAGTACTGCTACCCCTTGTGCTAGATCTGAAAAGCCTAGCTCAGATCTTATTTTCTAACTCTTCATTAATTTCCCTGTCTCTTACTCAAGCAACTCCACCTTACTAAGTAAAACACCAACATCTTTTCAGTATCTATTTCTCCAGTCTCATCTCCCACCCCATTCTGCTCATCAATATCAAGCAGTTTAAGCTTCAGGTTCACTTACATGCACAGGATTATACAAGCCTATGTATATGCATCATTGTTTCATTATCTAGAACTACATACTGACAGCATGCATTTCACATTTTAAACACTAAGCTCTTGGAATATATGTACATGATGCCTCTTAAGATCTGGTTAGAGAGAAATAAAAAATCTGTAACTGGAATGATCTTTAAAATAAATTTGATCCTATGATGGCTCTGCTTAAAACTGATTCCCAACTTCCTATCTGAGACGTCAACTCTCAATCTTCAATGCGCCAGTACTGTGGCCTTTTTAGTGGTTTAAATATACTATGCTTCTTTCCACATTACAAATATTCCCTCATTCACCCGTCCACCCATCCCTCTTCAGACAACACCTGGGTTTCTTTTCCTGTTGATGTGATAAAATACAGCAATTTAAAGAAGGGTTTATTTTGGATCATGGTCCAAGGTTGTGTCAGTCACCATGACAGGGAAGTTAAGACACCAGGAGCTTGAAGAAGCTGGGGATATCACATCTACAACCAGAAAGCAGAGTGCTCAGCTCACTTTCTCCACTTTATATAGTCAAGGATCTCCTAACCAGATAGTAGTCCCCTCCACAATTAAGATGGATTTTCCCAATCAATCAATGTAATTAAGATAATTCCTCAAAGGCTAACCTAACCTCATGGGTATGTATGTCCCCAAGGCTTATCTCCTAGGTGATTCCAGATGCTGGCAAGTTGACAATTAATAATCATTACATACATAAACATAAAATCCTTAACAATTACACAACCATTCCCAATCCACATATAGATTTCATAAATCCCTGTCCTTAGTTTATCATGATTACAAGTATTTGTTAGATGTTTTCTCCCCCAGGAAGACTGTGAAATCTAAAGAAGCTGAGTTTTGTCTGTTTAGATCACTACTATATCCAAGCAGCTAACCAATAACTTGGTACAAAAAGTAATTAAATAACTAAGAGATGTCTAACTTCTACTTGCTACGTGTATTTTCAGTTCTGCTCTGTGGTAATAAGGAGCCAGTCTGACACTGCTGTCCACAAAAATTAATTTCTCTGACTCTCAGATCTGATGAACACTTTCAGTGAAACAGGACACAAAATTATGTACAAAAATCAGTAGTTTTACTATTAATCAGTAATGAACATGCTGAGGAAGGAAACAGGAAAAAATTTCATCTCCAATATCATCAAATGAATAAATAAAACTTTTTAAACCTAGTAATAAATTTAACCAAAGAGGAGAAAGACTGCTACAATGAAAATGTAAAGCACTGAAGAAAGAAACTGAAGACAACACTAGAAAATGGAAAACTTCCCTCCTCATGGATAGGAAGAATTAATATTGTAAAATGGCTATATTACCAAAAGACAAACAAACTCAATTCAATACCCATCGAAATTTCAATGCAATCTTTCATAAAAATAGATAGAAAAAAAAAACCAACTCCCAGACAGTCAAAGCAATCCTGAGGAAAAAGAGCAACAACAGTATCATAATTTCTGTACTATAGCACCATAGCAACAAAAAAAAGCAAGGCACTAGTGTGTGTACACACCCACAAAACAGACATGTACACCAATGGAATAGAATGAGACACAGAAATAAAACCGTCCAACTACAGCCACATTGTTGTTGTTGTTGTTGTTGTTTTATCAAGATGTCAAAAAAGATAGCCTCTCCAGCAAATGGTGCTGGGAAAACTAGATATCCATACATAAAAGACTGAAAACTACAGTCTCATTTCTTATAATGTACAAAAACTCAAAGTGGACCAAAAACCCTCCCATAAGACTCTGAAACTGCTAAAGGAAAATACTTCAGGTACAGGCTAAACAAGGATTTTCTAAAAAAATGCTGCCACAGTCCAGAAAATAACACCAAGAACCAAAAAATGGTGGTGGCGTACGCCTTTAATCCCAGCACTCAGGAGGTAGAGGCAGGTGGATCTCTGAGATCGAGGCCGGCCTGGTCTACAGAGCAAGTTCCAGGACAGCCAGGGCTACAGAGAACTGACAAATGGGTTGCCTAGAATTGAAGAGCTTCTGCAGAGAAAAAAAAAAAAAAAAAAAAAAAAGCTGGAGCATTCCAGAGAACCAACTGTACAGGTGACAAACGATTGACATCTAGGATAAAGAATTCAAAAAATTAAAAATAATCGATTCAATAATGAACAGACAGTTCTCCTAAAATTAAGTACAACTGGCCAATAAACATATGAAAAAAGCGTTCAACATTCTTCCTTGTCCATAAGGGAAATGCAAGTCAAAATTGCCCTGAGATCATGTCTCACCATACTCAGAGTGGTTATTATAAAAACAAAACAAATGGTGTCAAGGTACAGGGATAAAGGAGCCCTTATATATGGGTAGGTATGTATATTAGTACAGTCACTATGGAATTTAACATAAATGTTTCTTTAAAAAAACTAAAACTAATGCTTAAGAGGCAGAGTCAGGCATATCCCTGTGAATTCTAGGCCAGCCTGATCTACAGACCAAACTCCAGCACAGCCAAAGCTACACAGAGAAACCCTGTTTCCAAAAAAAGAGAAAAAATTGAAGTAATAAATATAAACAAAACAACGAATGAATGAATGAATGTAAATATGATGTAAGTACAACAAATCTGTATCTATTATGAAATGCAAGGTCATTACCAACAGTAACAGGACATCACACACTTTGAATTTGCTTTATAAAAATATTCAAATACCTCTTAGGTGTTCTAACAGAGATCATATCATAAGCTTTGATTTTTCAAACTGGTCAACCAATACTCTACAAAAGCAATTAAAAATAGTGAATGTAGGATCAAGAGTCAAAGGGATTCTCCTCCCTCTCTAAGAGCTAACAGAGAGGGATGGCCAAAGTAGGACAGATATGAGGATTTGAGACTGTGCCTGGAACAAAACTAAGTCCTTCATATATCAGATAATAGTATTGGGATTGTAGCTGGTATTGTTTTGTATGGTAACCATATTGGATATTTTGTAATATAGTAACTAAAACAGACATGGCCTCAGTGTTCTTTATCCAGTAAGCATGTAGTGAGGATCAACTGTGTCATCTCAGGTACTAAAGAAAAATCAGTCTTTGCCCTGATAAAGTTTGTATTTTTTGAGGGAAAAACAGTTATTAAGTAAAAATCTCAGCTACAAGTAAGTATTATATAAAATTATTGGTATCTCATCTATCCCCAAATCATACTTATTTTATATTTACAATTTACCGATGTCAAGAGATCACCCCCTTGATTAAAGAGTACTCTATCTCTATTTTAGTTTTCTGTTGCTGTGATAAACACTGTCACTAAAAGCAAGGGAGGAAAAGGCTTCATCTTCAAGGGAAGCCAAGGCAGGAANGTAGAGGCAGAGGCCATGGAGGAATGCTGCTTACAGGCTTGCTCAGCTTGCATTCTTGTAATAGCTCATGACTACCTGCTACAGTGGATTTGACCCTTCCACATCAAAAAAACAAGCTATAGAATGCCCACAGACCAATCTGATGGAAATAATTTCTCAAATGAAGGTCCCTCTTCCCAGGTGACTCTAGCTTGTGTCAAGTAGACAAGAACTAACCAGCATGGTCTCACTCCATTAAAATCTAAGTACCTGCCCAAAGACTGCAAAGAAAATAGAAGGTGATGAATATATCTTAACAGTCTCCAACTACAGGACACCAAAGGCGGTCCTCTGATCTCCACACCTGAACTGTGGCATGCACATAGGTACTCACACATACCGTAACATACACACAAAATTAAGGAATAAAATATTTAAAATTTAAATTTTGTGGATGAGTCCAGTAAATAGGTAACTTCAAATGTTTTTTGTACTAGGAAGTTAAATACCACACTAAAAGCCCATTTATGCCATTCCAAGTGCTTATTAAAAATACATCTATTTTATAGAAAATTCAAAATCTCAAGAAAGCATTGAGAAAATTATACACCCCACAGCTCCCTTTTATGTATATAATGGCAGTCTTAAAAAATTTCATTCAAGATGTCANAAAGCTTTGAAACAACCAACACAATCTGACCCAGTAGACAAAATTAATTCTTAAAAGCTATAATCACATGAAACTGCTCAGCTCAAACCCACCTATGGCTCTCCATCACACCTGGAGTAAAATCCATACCACCTGGTCTGGCTTAGAAGCATTTCCATGATCTGATCCCTGCCTATACCTCTGATTTTATTTCTTGGGACTCTGCACATCCACCCTAGTCTTGCTTTTCCTGGAGGCTCACAAATTAAGTTCCATTTCAGACCTTCCTCACTGAAGCAACCTTTCACATCCTCATTCCCTTCTCAGACACCACCTCCTCAAAAGGCTTTCCCTGACATCCTCTCTAGGCTCCTAGTATCTTGCTTTAACTTTCAATTACTTCTCCAAACACTTGTTACTTATGTATTGTTCATCTTTTCATACTAGCCTCTAAGTGTCTTAAGAATGGATTCTGTCTTGTTTCCTCTTGTAACATACTAGGTGTTCAATCAACAGTAAACTAATGTATAGATTAATTCTAACACAAAGTAACAGTTACTCTAACACTCACTTTCTTTTACATAAAAACGGAAAAGAATTGTCAACTAATCTGATTGAAAATGTTGCATCGAGTACTTACTAGGTTGATCTGCATAAGTTCTTAAAGACACTGAAGAAACTCCTTGTAGGCCATGAGATATCCGATTGAAATGACC
>LZPO01087592.1:33138-43652 GCA_001675575.1 Neotoma lepida | reverse complement strand
GGGGCGAATAAGAACTATATAGGAGTAAAGCTTTCTTTCCTATCAGAAAAAAGATCTTCCTGAGAAAAGCTTTGTTTCAACTGACTCCAGTGAGATGAGGCAGTAAAGCCCTCAGGTGATTGCCTCTGGTAATAAGCTGAGAGCTCACAGACGAACAAAAACAACCCACTGGGTGACTGGGTAAGGTAAAAGGCCTGATGAAGTAAAACACCTATCCTAATGTGAACTTAGGGATAACAAAACCTCCACTGATGGAGAGGCTTGGTTTTCAGTCTGTGCGTAGTCCACACGAACCCTGGGAGGGCCTCTGCCTTCAGTGGCAGGGAGAGCCACCACTGCAGCACTGTAACTGTTTGGGGGAGGAAATGAACTGAGACCAAACTGGAAGCTGTCTGGGAGAGGGACTCGCTGAAGAAAGTGTAAAAGAGCCTTGCTAAGTGTTTTTTCACCAATGGGCTAAGACAAACACAAGCCCCGAGGAAAGTTTTCAGGAGTTGCCTGCCTCAATTCATGTTAATGAGGCAGGTGTGGTTCTGATCCGGGGCTGGTGTGTCCGGTAAAGGAGAGACACCTGCTAAAGCCAGCTAAGAAAGAACAGAAATCTCCCAATGTCCCGTAGTTGAAAACTCAAAAGTTTGGTTCNAATCTCCCATTGAAAATAAGCCTAGTATAAGAACAGAAAGTTGACTCCTAGACCCCAAAAAAGAACTGTGGGAAATGGAGTCCATGGGCTGGCTCATAAGAGCGAGCTGATGGAGAGAAAAACTTAAAATACAGCTTTAAAAGACACAGGTTAGGTGGAAAGATCTGGCCACAGGGACTTGGCCAAAGGATCCTGCGCCAGTTTTGGCCGGGGTTAGGGAAGTTGTTTGTGTTTTCCCTCCAGATGCAGAGGTTCCTGTGTGGGTCCCGGAGAGGTGTGTTCGACCTGTGGAGAGGAGTAGTGCTTGATTGTTCGGGTTCCTGCCGCCATCCTGATGCCTGTGGATGCCTCATCTAGGTTTCCAGTTCAGCTCTGTGAAAGCAAGAGATTTGGTTTGCTGCTGACGTTGTTGCTGGCGTTGCCGTTTCTGCTGCTGCTGCTATGAGAGTTGCTGTGATGGACATATTCAATACGGACTTTTAACTTTTGGTTAACAGGTGGCCTTTCTGCAAGAACAGGTGGACTTGTTATGGACACTGCAACATTTGTTGTGTTCTCAAATGTACTAGTTTGGATGGGTAACAACTGATTATACTGTACAGTTTATACAGGTTGTTCAAAGTATTAATGAGACCAGAGTACAGCCTGTATTGGAATTAACTTAGTGAGACTGGGTGGCTTATGTTGATGGCTGATTTCTGAGATGGTCTGGGTCACTGTCCATGACAATCCTAGGTTGTCTTGGAATAGGAGTATGTCTCCATGCCCGCTGCTACCTCTATATACAACTCACTATCTAAGCACGGGTCTCCCGACAGGCCCTGCTGGTTGTCTCAGCAGGAACAGTAGCCACTTAAGTGTGGACTCAGATTTAGGCGGTAACCAGAGATCTAAGACAGGTGCAGCCTTTAAAAAATAAAAAGGGAGGATATGTTGGAAGCAAAATATCTCTGGGTCCAGCTGAATGTGCTCCCACTCCTCCTGTATGCTGAGTTCCGTGATGCTATTCAGGTTGTTCCGTTTGAGTGCTGAGAGGATGAATGCTTTGCAGCTGTGGCTTTCTGGAACATGCTGACCTTTCCTTGACCCCAGGTGCTGAGGCACGTGGCAGGGCCATTCTCAGAGGGTATATAAGGCAGAAGGGAATGATGAAAGAGGTTCGGCTCGTTCGGCTGCTTCTAGTCCCAGTTCCAGTAAGAGATGTTCGGTGAATAAAGGTCCTGGCTGCTTGCAATCTGACAGTGTGTGCTGCGTTCAATCCCGACTCCCTCNGCCAGATCCAGATTACAGCCGTGCGGGTCGAGGCATATATGGGCTCCCACACCTACACACTTGTGCTTATATCACATTTACACACATACACAAAGAAACAAGAGGAGATTATTTTAAGCATTAAAATTGAGAATTTGGGTCATGTGACATTTATGGGAATAGGTGAATAAGGATAACATCTAAAAGGGGGGCATATGAGAGATAGAGTACTTAGCTCAGTGCTAGACTCAGAGAAAGTCATGCTTGCTCTCTGTTCAATTATTTTTAACTGCTTTTGCTGAGCAGATAAGAGGGCACTGGGCAGGAGTTACACATTATCAGAACTGTGTTAAAAACCATTGAGTCACTGGTAATGCTAAGTCTTTAATATATGCTTCCCTCCTCTCCTCCTACCCAGTCCCACCATCCTCCCTTTTTTGGTTTTTGGTTTCTTGAAACAGGGTTTCATTAAATAGTCTGGGCTGGCCTCAAACTCACATGTAGTCCCAGCAGGACTTGAATTTATGACCTTTCTTCCTCAACCTCCCAGTGCTGAGATTATAGATGTGTGCTACAGCATCCTGATAATGATGCCTTTTAGTGTTTCATTTTCCTTTAAGTAAGCTCAGATGTTGGGGATTAGGATGGTTTTAATCTTGCCTATCAGGTTATTGTTGTGTTAGTATTAGCTGCTTTGAGAACTCCACAGATGTGTTGAGGAAGGCAGCCATAGAGAAGTCACTGTTGCTGGCTCCCAAAACACAGCCCTGGCTCCTGAAGGCACTGCCACACACAGCTGTTTCAAATAGCAAGTGGGGAAATTTTTTTTGCCATCACCAGCCATTTTCACCCTGAGAACAGGAGACTTCACTTGTTCTAGACCTCCCCTAGAACAAACCCAATCCTTCATTTACTTGGATTTATGTGATTGGCACAGACACACCTCTGGCTATATAATTGGATGATCACTACCTTTTTGGTGTTGAAATTTCAGGCCTATTAAGGGACGTCTCTGGAGTGGTCTTTTCTTGTCTACTTTTGATCTTCATTCTTAGTAGAGCAGGGTGATGGAGTAACATAAAAAGAGAAAATGATAGTGGAAGCAGCAGCAGAGACAGGCAGTGGTGACAGTGGCAGTAATGATGAAAGGCAGCTGAAGAGTTCGAGAGAGTGGCCAGGAAAGACAGACTAGTAACAGGAGCAGGGGTAACAAATAATGACAGGAGCAAAAGGTGAGCAAGGAAAGAGAACTAAGGCTAACAAAAGATAAAGGGTTGTGTGTAAAGAGAAGAGAAAGTACAGGCTGTGCTGGCTGGAAGAGTTCCAGAGAGCTGCCAGGCCTTGGAGACACAGTCTCAGACACATTGCTATTAATAACTGAGGATGACAGAATCTGTAACACTTGCTGTTGTAGGGCTGGGGGTCCCAGCATCTGGGGCTGAATGGAAGCAGTGACACTAGAAAAAGCTATTGTGTATCATTAATGGACCAGCCTTAATAATACACTTCCCAGGGGTTCAGAAGAGATGCTACCATTGGCATGGGAATAAATCTAGATACACGGAGCTCTTTTGTCCAACTNGTTTATTCATCTGCCATCATTCAGCCCCAGTCTCCCTAGTTCTCTAGGGACTGGTCTATATCTTTTCCCAAGCAGCAACACCTTCATGTTTACTATACAACACA
The DNA here is from genome assembly GCA_001675575.1 of Neotoma lepida. Taxonomy (NCBI): domain Eukaryota; kingdom Metazoa; phylum Chordata; class Mammalia; order Rodentia; family Cricetidae; genus Neotoma; species Neotoma lepida. The sequence goes on along the minus strand of LZPO01087592.1, from coordinate 40,072 downwards.
AGATTGCAAGGTCCCCACCAGAAGCTTCCTGGCAACTTCATTTGCAACCCAAAAGAGAAGAGAACAAGGGTGGAATCAGATAGGAGTTGGAATAAATCAGAAAAGGAATTTATGTGCTAGAAATACATCCTTACTGTGGTTAGGTGAAAACATTAGAGTCTATCATAAATGTGCTCAACTACAAACTTACAGGTGATAGGGTAGGGAACTCTGCAGGTCACTACAAATAAAACTGTCACTATTTTTCTCTGATGCCAGTTCCCTGACAGGGCGGGGAAGGAGTACTGATAGCTAGTCAATCTGTGTCACAGCTAGAAACACCTGGTAAGAGGAAACCCCTTTGTTCTAAGAAGTTGCTCTGGGGCAGTGAGGAAGAGGGGAGGATCTGAACTTGATTTGCACAGGAAGCAAAGCTATGTATCTAGGGAACCAGGCACTTGGCCTGGGAGACAGGTTGTCTCCAAAAGGATGTTTTATCTTAGTTTGGGGGTTTCAGGTGCCTAGCAGGTGGTCTAGTAGCTATTCTGTTTCTTGCTTGTCCTTCCATGCTTTGTTTAGGGTTAGCCCTATCTTAGGAAGTAGCTAAGGAGGATATTTGCAAAAGGCAGATACCCAAAACAAATGCTAAAAAGGGAGCTGGGAGCTCAAAGTCAGAAGGCTCTGTCTACATGATTTTATCCAAATACTTTGAGAATATATGCCCCAGACAGTGATTCACACATACACATTCTAGGAGAATTATGAGCACAAGGATTTCATGGCAAGACACAGCTGAATATTAAGCTATGTAACACCAAATATTCCATGATAGATGGCTTCCCATTTGACAGACCCTTGGCTTATTATGTACCTGCTGGACTTTCTATTTCATATTCCTGTGGCTCACCACAAAAAGCTACCTGCTTTGTGTATGCTGTCTGCCTCCACTGCCTGAAGCTGGGGACTACAAGGGCTGACACGTGTGGAGCATCAGTGGGTGGCTATGGTACAAAACAAGGCTTCAACCTGAGTTCAGAGGGCCATAAGCCTCTGGCTTTNAAAGTCCAGAACAATTGGCCCCTAGCTCTTAAGAACTACAAGCCACTGGTTTTGGCTGTCAAGCCTCTAACCCTTGGGCACTCAAGGGCCTGGAATTCCTAGCACAGGAAAAGCTTCTCAAGCATACACAATTCTTATCCACGTAGAACAGAAACACTCAAGCCAGCTAGAAGGCCTTTAAGGGCTGTCACACAAGCTTCCTCGGGCAAAGACAGAACAGGTGATGGCTACAACACAGAGTTTGAGGGATCCCCTAAATGACTCTTGGCCCAAACAGTTCTACTCTACCCAATTGTTTCCTTAATTCCTCTCTTGAAAGCATCCCATTAAGAGATTCATTCCTATTGTTCCTTTTCCAAATGTTCTCTATTAAGTGCAGGCTGGCTCCAAGTTTCGCCTTAGTGAAAAGCAGCAGATAAAAGGAATAAGAGCAGACGTACTATAAGCACTGTGTGGCAGGTCTTTATCCCATTTACTCTGTTCTTGTGTAATAACAGCTCACCAGTGGATTTTCTTCTCGGTGGCTGGCCAAGGAAATACTACCTAGCTGAGTAAAGGGAGTGTTCTGGAGTCAGCATGGGAGGAATGGAGCAGAATGAATTTCAAGTATACATCAGATAAAGGGCATAGACATAAAGAAAATAAGGAGCCAAGTAGGTAGGAGAAGTCAAAGAGATCCAGATTGATGAAGTGCCTGCCCTGGGCAGCCCAACAACTATTTGTAGTGTGAGTTCCAAGAGGAGTGCCAGCAACTGTGACAACACCTGCATGTGCCCTATTGTTTGCAAGCTTATCTATCTAGTCACTCTTCCACTGATCAGGGAGGCAAAAGAGAACTAAATTAGAACTATCTCATGACCTTGTGGCATTTAGAGCCTAGTGGTACTGTAGTTCCGTAATAAGATGTTTCCATGACAAGTGATGGGGAGAAGCATGTTGATCTATGAGGATTAGGTCTCACTGATCAAGTTGGGGATGGCCAGCTCTCCTGAAGAAGTGGTACCTAGAATCCAAACAAACAAACAAACAAACAAACAAACAAAAAAGGTAGTCTTGGCAAGGAGAGTGAAGTGAGTGTTCTAGGCAGAAACACCACCACAACGCCATTCTCCAGATGGGATCCAGATGAGAAAGAATGTTGTAAAGATGCTGGACTGGTGGAGGCCTGGGTTCTGGGACCTTGCTGGTCCTTCACTTTCTGTGTGTAATTTACCATAAGCCATATTTTGGCTTTTTAGACTCTAAAGCACCTCCCAGCAGCAAAGCTTATAGTGCTTTTANCTGAGTATTTGTAAAGAGATAGTTCATAGAAGACCATATAACATGGTAGTCTCATGTCTGTTGGAAAAGCTATTATCAGAAAGAAAAGAGAAGCTACGAATTTAGCTTAGTGTTATAGTCCTTGCCTAACAGACTCTAGGCCCTGGGCTGGATCACCAATCTGGCGAAAAAAAAAAAGATAAAAAATAAAAAGTGTTGGGGGAAAAATAGATGTCATGGATGGAAATGTAAATTGATACACATACTATTGAAAAATAAAAATAGAACCACCATGTCATCTAGAATCTGACTGCTGGGTATATAGCTAAATGAAATAAGATCCATATACTGGCTGGGTGGTAGTGGCACATGCCTTTAATCCCAGCACTCGGGAGGCAGAGGCAGGTGGATCTCTATGAGTTTGAGGCCAGCCTGATCTACAAAGTGAGTTCCAAGAGCCTGGGCTGTTACACAGAGAAACCATATCTTGAAAAAAAAANCCCACTATATAATATGTACAATATTTCCATGTTCATCACAGGATTATTTATAACACCCATGAAAAAACCAACTTCACTGTACATTAATGTTTGGCAAAGAAAATGTGGCACACACACACACACAGAAACATTATTCAGACATGAGAAGAAGGAAATCCCAACATGCAGACTATAGGACAATAGGACATCATGATAAATGAAGTAAATCACACACACAAAGACAAATACTGTATTGTGGGGGCCCACAGAAGCTCTCTACTGAGACCTTACTCAAGACCTTACTCAAGGTCTCAGTAGAGAATCTGAGCTTGTTTTACCCAGCAGGGCTGCATAATGGGATGATTTGGCCAAGGGCGTGGTTACCAGGTGTTTTGAAGGGCACTTGGCTGTATGTTGTGCTTTGATCTTGAAAGGGGGAGGTCTTTTGCCTCTCCCCTGGGTAGTGTATAAAAAGCACATTAGAATAAATCTCAAGGCTACTGGGCATTGACCAGGACCCTCCTGAAGCTATCTATGTCTCTGTCTTTCTTGTCTCTCTGCCTATATATATTTCTATCTAATACTTCCTTATTCCTCTCTCCTTCCCCCAAGAACCCTTTGACAGGTAGGAGCTGGACTCCCACATATGGCTCCATAATGTAGAACTTGGGTAGGGAGGATAAAGAGAAGGAACACCGCAGGTTAAGTGGGCTTTAAAGTGGGCATGCTAGGATAATTAATTGGAGTGTGGTGATTTTCTTTTCTTCGGGAGTAAATTGTAAATATAGAACAGGGTAATAGTAGGCTGCAGCAAGTCTCTACTATTTATCTATCTACTAAGTTAGGTCTAAAGTTGTATATAAGTAAGTCATAAAAGTTTAGGTGAGGTTTGAGAAATATAGGCTTTAGGTATAGGTGAAGGCTTAGTAGAAAGTAATTTAGGGTAGAATAGATTTTCTTGAGCACAGGACCTAGGATGCAGAAGGCAGCATGTAGGCGAAAATTTGTCCGGTCCCAATCCTGGTCCGGGTCCCGCCTGGCTCCCATGGCTGCTTAGACCCAAGTAAGCACACAGAGGCTTACATCATTTGCAAACTTATGGCCTAATGGCTCAGGCTTCCCACTAACTAGCTCTTATATCTTAAATTAACCCATTTCTATAAATCTGTACTTGTCACGCGGCTTGTGGCTTACCGGTACGTTACATCTTGTTTATCTTGGCAGTAGCTAGCAACATCTGTTCTGCTCTGCCTTCTTCCTCTCTCTCTAGTCAGAATGTCCTGCCTAACCTTATTCTGCCTCACCATTGGCTCACACTGCTTTATTTATCAACCAATCAGAACAACACATTTTCACAGCATACAGAACATCACCCATCANTTNCCNTTTTNTTTCTATTTAAAAGGAAGNTTTTAACTTNAACATAGTAAAATTACATAAAACAAAACAGTTATCTAGCAAGAATTGCAGTTACAATATCTATTTGTATTTGGCAAAATTAAAGAAAATATTTTATCTATCCTATATTTTTGAGTCTAAAGTCTAATTTATCTTTTATCACCAGCATCTGGGACCGAGCAACCACTGCGGACTTGGTGGGTCTGAGAGTGAGCAGTGGCTTCAGAAGCCCCCACCACAAGCAGCAACAGCAGTGGGAGCAGCAGCTGACCTAGCATCAGCATCGATGAGACCCATGGGGCATCATTGGGTGGCAGGCAGCAGATGCCAAGAAAGCCAGCTTGAGCAGCAGGGGTCTGTGCACTTTCTGCCATGGTGAGGAGAACGCAGTCAGCCAGGGTGTTTTTGAGGACATGGCTGGAGATTACACTCCTTGGCCTTGATGAGCTGGGTGAGAGAAGGCTTACAAGCAGCGGTGACTTGGGAAGTGCAGTAGAGGCCAGAGCAGGTCTGTCATCCAGAGCCAGAGTCCCCAGCAGCCAGAGTGCCAGAGACGGCAAACAACATGCCTGACATGCTGCCCCAGGAGTTCAGGAAGGAGGAACCCGAGATCGAGGACAAAGATCCCTCCGGGCATACCCCACTGGACTTCCTGCTGAGTTTCCTGTACGAGCACCTGGGAGAGACCCCCATTGTGTCCAGAGGGCAAACTTTTGGCACATGTGCATGTGATGTTCTCATCCACTCAGCTGTTACTTGTTCTTGTAATCTTCTTGTTCTATCTATTCTTTATGTTTCTTGTTCCTTCTCCTGTGGTGGTTTCTTTGAAATTAGACATTGAGAAAGCTAATACATCAAGAAATTATACAGAGATTGAGACCCTTGCTGGCATTAGGGCTGTTGAATAAGTCTTGGGAAGAAACCTAATTGATGAGCAGCCTTTAAGAGTTAAAGCACTGAGAGCTGCAGAGATGACATTTAAACAATGGTTAACACACCAACCTGTAGCTCCATGGGAATGTCTTTCTGGAGCTGTGAAGATACAGGACTTGGCAGAGCCAATATAGTGTCTTAAGACTACAGAAAATAGATTCTGTCTTAAATTTGTAGAAGAAGCATTAAAGAAATTGCAACAAGGATGTTGCTAGGGGAAGCTAGCTGTCTGTTACTTAACCCATTGTTTGTATTGCTGAGCTTCCTGAGAAACAGCAAGTAGATGGCCTCTGGGGTGAGAACCTCAGATGTTCTAATAATTATTAACCCAGCAAAGAATAAGTGTTGTGCTTTGACTTTTTGCTTTGGTTACTTGCCTGGAAATTTTTGTGTGCAATCAGAGCTTCTGGCTTTCTGCTTTGGTTACCTACCTGGAAACTTCTGTGTATAATCAAGGGGCACAGGCTACNTTTTGTTGATTTTTACAAGAACTGTGGAAACTATTGTAAAAAACCCAATCACCTGTTGAATTATCTCATCCCCTATTTCCTTGTAATATTACAATAAAAGACTGGGGTTGAGTCAGATCTGGAGAACGAGAATGAAAATGAGAATGACAATGACAATGAGAAAATGATAGACTAGAATAGAACAGAACAAAAAAGAAAAAAAAAAGAGAGAGAAGGGAGAAGGAGGCAAAGAAGACGCACTTCTCCAGATCTGACAAGACTCGTCAGCTTGCATAAATCTCTGTGTCCGAGAGTTTTTCTCTCCGCCTTCCAGATATCCCTGGTCTTTCAAGACCTACGAAAACTGCTGAGGCTGGTCCCCAGCACAGAGTTGAGCAAGGGACACCCAGGGAGAACACAGTGGGCAGCTGGAGGGTGAGTGCACAGGGTGCTTTGGCTGCTGCTCAAGAGATAAAGCCTATGGAAAAAGATGCCCATTGGGCGTGCACCTGGCAGGCCAGGGAGTGGGTGCCTCTGTGTCTGAGTGTGCCTCTGGCTGTGCATTCCAGGGACACCAAGGCTCTGGGAAGGCAGGCACAGAAACTGTTGAGACTGATGCAGCTGCAGCTCCTAGTGACAGGGTATGACACAGAACTGCCCTGAGGTGGCATTTGGCCGTGTATGTAAGGCAGTGCACAGATGACGCAAGGCCACTGGCAGAGCAGGTAACAAGCCAGGGTGCAGCAACCATGACTGGNTGTGGCTGGGTTTCCTCCAGGACCCCAGGACCCAGGGTGCTGAATAAGAGTCATAGCTCATAGTGGTGGGGAGGACCTTGAGCCCTTGTGACATGAGTCGATTGAAAGCTTCAGGACACTGGGGTCTCTAGGCTTGCAGGCCTAGAGACAGGAGGCATAGATGAACCAGGACTGTAAAAAAGCTAAAATGGGACAGAGCTAGCAACCAAAGCCCTGCCTGCAGTTTTCGTTTGCTGGCGGTAAACAAATGTGTGGCTCCTTTAAGAGATGGCTTCCTGGTTCATGCTGGCTGTAAGGAGGGCTTTTTTGAAGAGGTCTGCAGCAGCTCAGCTTCGATGACACCACCTTTGCTCTGGATCAAATTTCCTAAGGGAAGGCTATGGCCATAAAGTGCCACTAACTGAGAGCGAAAGTTTCAGAGACGCTTGTTTGAAATGGATTGTTCCATTGTAGGGAAATGCAACGAATTTTTGGTTGTGGGTTTCTTCATATTTGGAGATTTTGCTTCAGATTCATTATGACTTGGACAGCTTTACAAAGACTTAGGGCAGCTGGTGAGCCAGACCCTGATCTTGGGCTTTCAGTGGAACATTAAGACTGGTATCAGAACTGACTTTTT
>LZPO01087592.1:0-12261 GCA_001675575.1 Neotoma lepida | reverse complement strand
CTATCCTAATATCAAATAATCTGCATAACATCTGTCTAGGTGTTTATATATAGGGGAGATTTTTAAAGCAACTCCATGTAGTTAATAGAAGATTTATTTAGGGGTAACTTACAGCCAGTAAAGGGCTGTAAAGGGGTTGGTTACAGGATCCAGGACCTTCTAGCTTTCATAGTCTCCATTCAACCTTCCTAGAGCTCTAGAATACTGATGCTTGCACTGTGGCAGGCATTTTTACTTCGTTTTTTGTTCCTACTTAACATACTAACTGCTCAAGGGCTNACTGACCGGAAGAAACTATCTGACCAAAGCTCTTAAAGGAGCCGTATTTTTTACTCAGCTTTCTTAAGCCCTATGTGGAAATAAGACCCCATGTTGGGCGCCAAACTGTTGTTATTTGGTTTTGTTCTTTAGAGGGGCCCACCACCCAGCTCCCAAATAAATCACACATGGAGGCTTATTCTTAATTATGAATGCCCAGCCTTAGCTTGGCTTAGTTTCTAGCCAGTTTTTCTTAAATCATCCCATCTACCTTTTGCCTCTGGGTTTTTCCCATTCTCTTTCTTCTGTAAATCTTACTCTTACTCCTACTTCGTGGCTGCCTGTGTAGCTGGGGCTGGCCCCTGATTCTTCCTCCTTCTCTGTCTCTCTAGATCTCTCTTCCCAGATTTCTCCTTCTATATATACTCTCTGCCTGCCAGCCCCACCTATCCTTTCTCCTGCCTTGCTATTGCTCATTCAGTTCTTTATTAGACCATCAGGTGTTTTAGACAGGCACAGTAACACAGCTTCACAGAGTTAAACAAATGCAACATAAACAAAAATAACACACCTTAAAATAATATTCTACTACAGGTGGGAGTCTCAGATGACTCAGTGGAAAGTTTGTGATTGGTACTACAAGAATAATCTAGACTGAAGGAGTAGTGGAAAGGAGAGAGCAGTGAGCATAGCACATATGTTTCCAGGTTTCCTGGTTGCTAAGAACACTCTCTTTGTACAGGTTTCACCTTTCCTAGGCACTGTTAGTTACCAGCTTACAAATACCCCAGAAGAAACCTACTGATCTCATGGCTCCCAAGAAATGTTAAAGGTTCTACTTCTATAGTTAAAGAGACTTCCACCCCATCTCCCATATATATGTATATATGTATATATGTATGTCAGTGTTCAAGATACTAAGTACCTCTTTGCAAAGACAAAATAGAATGAAAGAGCTTGGAGGGTAGAAAGGAAATGTTTCCTTCCTCCCCCTCATTCTTTTGAGGCAGGATATTACTGTGTAGCCTAGGTTGGCCTTGGACTTGTGATATTACTGTGTAGCTTAGGCTGGCCTTGGACTTGTGAGCCTCTGGACTTCTAGGATTATAGTAAGCACCACGGATAACTCACCTGGACAAGTATAGTTGATGTCCTCCCATGGCTTTTGCTGTGTTCAGAGTAGGTGGTTGTGGTTTTGTTGTCACCTGCTTGTTGTTATTAAAAAAGAAATACAATTAATTTTAGATTAAAAATATTATTCACTTATGGATTATGAAAGCTGTCAAGATTCAAAAAGAGTCACCCTTGTCAAACTCTGATAGAACTAAGGAGGGCTCTCAGCATTTTCCCCAAATCAGTAACTATGGCAAAAGATTTTCCCAACTGCAGTTTACCACACAAATCATACAAGGGCAGCTAGCCACTTACATAAGAACAGCCACCGGCACACTGGGTAGCCTTGGCCAGTAAAGTAGGCTGCCATGATGTTAAGACTGGTTTTCTAGTAATTGCAGCCAGTGGCCAATCAGAGCTATCCTGCTCTTGCATAATGCTACAAAGATCAATACGCTGTCTTTCAAAATACCTTCTGTAGCTTTTCTCTTTCCCCAATGAAACTCCAGCTTTTTCCACCTCATCTGTGCATATGTCCCAGTTTACAACAGAACTCTTTGTTTATTCCCAAATGTAAATTATTTTATTTGAGTCACTTCTAGATTTTCTTGGAGGTTGACAGATTATAGACCTCTATCCTTACGAAGCAAGGCTAATGAGCAATTAAAATAATAATTAATAGATTACTGTTAGGGAATACCTCTCAGTTTCCAAAGCACTTTCACATACATTACCTCATTATAGTCCAGCACCAAACAAGCATGTTAGTACTAACTACATTTTGTAAATGAAGGGATGCATTCAAAGTAAACAGTACATTGTGGATTCAGGGCTCCTCCAGGTCCACTTTTGCTTGCCCAGTCACTTGCAAAGGACAATTTTCTACTTCAACTTTGGATTAACATACTGTCAAATACACACTACTGGAGTGAGTGTTAATTATGCAATTTATATACATGTTAGTGGGGTGTCACCTAATCCTTTAGAACCCAGTGAGCAATTATTCTTTTCTTGCTATCCATTCAACATCTTGTATACAGAATTATTCTGTTGTTAATAGATGCAAAGCTGTTTACTGGAGAAAATGAAAATCATTTGAGGCTGTTTCCCCATCTAGAGGGCACCAATGCATTTCAGCTTTTGACTTTATTGGTGGATATGTTCCAGGATCTCAGATAATGGCTAAAGTTTCTGTGCCTTGTCATAGACCTGCTAGAATTGGAGCATTAAAAACAGAGACCTGCAGATGTTTTTCAGTCTTAATGGTACAAAATAAAAGAGACAGCCAAACTTCTTTCTTGTTTGTTTTTTAAGGTATTTGACAGAATTTTTGGATTTTCTCTGTTACACCCAAGAGGAAAAAGGCCTGTTTATTCCCTCTTCATTAGGGGGGGGGTCTCAACTTGTTTACACATTGGAACAAATGTTACATATGTAGAACAAATGCTAATTCAAATTGTGACTTGCTTCACATAGTACCTGGACACTGGTAGTTTTGAAACTCTGACATAATTAGTTCAAATAACCAAGGTGCGGCATTTGGCATCTGACATCTGAGTGTAACACACACACACACACACACACACACACACACACACACACACACACACACGGGTGGGGGGAGAGTTTGATCAAAGTTCTAACGGCCAGTACCCTCTCTCCCACTCTCAATGAGGCTGAGTTATGACCTCCAGCTGAGAATGAGCTAAGAGAGGGACTCTCAATTAAACACTAATCTTGCCTGACTCCTGTAAGATGGGAAAATAGCCAGACCTAGGTGATAATTTTATTTTTATTATTCTGCTTTGTTGTTCTGTGGTTGTTTGTTTTGAAATAGNATTTCACAGTGTAACTCAGACTGACCTAGGACTTCAGGTCCTGCTCAGTCTCCCGGCTGTTGGGATCATGTGTAAGCCACAATGCTCGTGTCTTATTTTCCATGACAAGGTATACAGTTTACTTGGAATATAAACCAGATGGGCCTATTTCAATCAATAACAATTTCTGCACTTCAAGATGTGCCAAATAACATAGCGTGAAACTGCTTGCTTTCAGGTACCTGAATAAAAACAAACTGAAACCTTAATTAGCTTGTAGAAACCACCCTATGTACTCCATCCCTGCAGGGAGCTGACCGGATAGCCCCTTATCTGTGCTCTTTTGATTCTTACACAAAAGTTGCTACCAGGGTAACACTGAATATTATGCCTTGGGTTTTTATCAAACCCTCTGATTTTAAGGAAAATAAAACAAGTTTCTATTTCACTCAGTGGACGATATCAACTATTGTATTCACTGAATTTAATCAGAACATGTTTAGTAACCACCATTTCTAGACAAACAGATACCTGTCACAGATAGGTCAGATAGTTATCTATATTTCCAAGAATTAGGAGACTAGTATANAAAGCTGGCAAGAACAGTCACAACATGGTGAGCTGGGGGTAATTAAAGGACACATGGAGGAGGACCCAACTCTAACCTGGGCAAAGCTGCTGGAGAAAGGCCTGAAGACAGGAGAGGAGTGAGAAAGAAGGGTTTGGCTTCCTTGTACTGAAAGTGCAGTTTAAATTTTAGAAAGATAATTCTGTAAGAGTGAAAACATATTGGCTAATGCTGTGTGTCACCATGACCCTACCATTGTTCTCCATGNTCATGTATAATAAATCATTTAATCTTTGTAACAACTCTCTAGGCAGGAGCTCTTATCACTCCTGCTTTACACACAAGCAATAAGCACATAGAGATTAAGCAACTCATTTGAAGTTGTATGGCTATTAAGGAGCAAAGCCAAGATGTAGANGTAGAAGGTTTGGCTCCGAGTTTGTCACACTTTGTCATTATGGTATACTGACTCAGGGAAATGGACAAAAAGGAGAAATGAGTTGCCACCTGGAAGATTTTTTGCAATCATACAGCAGGAATAGCATATATATCTGAAGTGAAATAGACAGAAACATTGACGAAGGTATAGCAGTATACACCTGTAATCCAAACACTGGGAAGTGAAAGCAGGGGACCCAGGAGTTCAGGATTGTCCTCAGTCACATAGCAAGTTCAGGACCAGCCTGAGCTCAAAAAACCAATCAACCAAACAAATAAAAATAGAAAAAAATTGACTGACATCATACCTTGATTTCCTAGCTTGAAGAACTAGATAAACTACACAGCTTTTAGCTGAATTTGAAGACTTAACAGATACAAGTTTCAGAAGCATGGACCAGAAGGAAGACAAAAGTGGAAATGATATTTATAAAACAATATTTATGTTTCAGACATAGTTATTTTGATAAATTCTTATATTCTGAAATGTGGGTACTAAGTATAGGGAGACTGAGTTTCAGAAAGGTCCCATGACATCACACAGCACAGCAGACATGTAGGTTTAGGCAGCAGAACTCCTAAGAGTCCCTTGGTTCTGTCTCCTGGATCACATTGCTATTGCTATTGTAGTATTTCATCCATGCCTGCCATGAAAGTCCAAAAGGAATGCCATTCTTCTCTTGAAGTCTTGGGGTAGTCAAAAGGTAAAAGGTGACCAGAGCTGGCTTTGCTGGCTTACAATTTAGAAATTTGGAGACACGTGGTGAGTGGTAACACCAAAATTAAGCCCTCGGCTCATCGATCCCCATGGCATCACACAGCACCCAGAGCATCCACACTCAGAAAGTGGCAACTGATCCCCCAAGGCTCAGAAATCCTTTCTATAAACCACCAAGTGCCTATTCCAGGGTGAGTAAAAGTCTTTGACAGATAGTCAAATCAAATCAGATTTATATGGTATAATTTATACACAAAATTTCATACTGTTTAATGAATCATTCCTATGATTGTTCACAAACATACAGTCAGGAAACAGACATCAAAGGTAAGCTATAGGGTTGAGGATATAGCTAAGCTGTGGAGTGTTTGCTTATTATGTGGCCTGGGTTTAATCCCTTATACAAAAATTGAAGACAAAATACTTATAGAATGTTTTCATCACCAAAGAGTTCCCTGCTGTCTCTTTAGAGAGTTATAGTTAACCTTACCATCCTGGCAACTACTGCTTGGTAAGGCCCTGTCATTTTGCATTTCCCAGAACACCATGTAAGTGGAATTTTACACTGTGCGATCTTTACTCAGTGACTGAGAGTCCTTTATGTAGTTCCACAATCATTAATTCATTTATCACATCAATTTTACTGAGTGTTAAATTTGTTGTCAGATAGTCAATGACTATTTATTAGGCTTGGCACTGTCCCAGTACTGAGGCTACAGCAGTGATTGGAAAAACCTGAGTCCCTGCCTTTAATGAGTATATACCACAGTGTAGAGGTGAGGGGGTGGGGGCACATGAAATGATAAGCACATGAGCAGATATTTTTAAAACTTTAGTTTCAAGAATTGATAAGTGTGGGCACAGCTGTAATAGAGAGATGGGATAGAGTAGAGGTGTACTGATGGGACTGACTTGCTTAGAATGAATGGCTTGTTAAAGGTCTCTCTGAAGAAGAGATGAGGGTTGAAACCTAGATAATAGGTAAGGCCAACCATGCCAAGATCTGGGCAAAAAGAAAACAGAAGGAAGAGCAAGTGCCAAGGCCAACAGAGGCCAAGACTAGTGTGTTCAAGAGAAAGAGAGAAGGCTGAAGGAACTGGAGTGCCCTTGATCAGAAGCAAGTCATTCAGAAGCCCCAGGCAGGAGCCCAGGCAGGTAGGTGTGACAGACCAGCATTGGAGAATGAGTTTTGAGCTGGTTGTAAAGGGAAAACTTTGAGGTTTAAGATCAGAAAGTTATTTAATCTGATCTGTGCCTCATAAAAGTTTCTCTGCTCTCTGTGGTGGATGGACTTGCTGTGTAGGGCACAGGGAGATGGCTTAAGACTCAAGGAAGGAGGAGTTGAGTGTGTAGCTCAGTTAATAGACAACTTGCATGAAGCCCTGGGTTCAAAACTCCAGCACAACATAAATCCCACATTGTGGCGCATGTCTGTAATCCTGAGACTCAGTGGAGTCAGAAGGATCAGAAGTTCAAAGTCAGTCATCCTCAGCTGCATAATGAGTCTGAAGCCAGTCTGGGATGCACAAGGCCCTGTCTGAAAGAAAAAGCAAAACAATTCAGGGTAGGAAAAAAATGCCCTGATGATCCATGCCTGTAATTCCAGCACTCTACAGAATGGAGAGTTCAAGGCCAGCCTTAGTGAGACACAAAAACAGCGGAAGCAGGAAGATGTGTCCGGAAGCTTCCTCCACAGTTAGGGAACAGCTATAGTGACTTGACCAGGATGGTAGGAAGTCAGATGGTAAGAAGAGCACATATGTAACACTTTCATGATACCATAAGAATAAAAAGAGAACAACCATGCCCAAATACAATTAAATTTTAGTATTTATTTTAAAAGATTTCATTTTACCAATTTCATTAGTGCAAGTCTGAGAAAACAAACTTAAAAGTTCAAAATAGGTCAGTGGCTAATCTGCATAGTGCAGGTAGTCTTGAGAATAAAAGCCAGGGAATCTGCTGAGCCTTAGGGCACTCCCTGGCCTTCAGCCAACATGATCTGGNGGTTTACCTTGCCTCCACTTTGTGCTGCAGAACAGACAGCAATAAGCACACACATATCAAAATCTAGATGCTCCCAAGAGCTCTTTCGAGTTGGTTAATAAAAAAGGATAGAAAGGGGTTCCCATACGATTAAGATCAAGTCATGCCACTCTTCTGAACTTTTTTGCTTAGAGATGGGAAACATTATAAAAATTGATTCACAAACTATGGTGAATGTCTAACCAGAGCAAACCATTGCAAATCATGCTTCCCTCTGACCTTCAACTCTTTCTCCCAGACATATTCCCTTCTGCTCGGACATTAAGGCTCATGTGAAAGATACCTGGCGCCATGTTCTGAGATTATCATTTTGATCATCTGACAACTGCTTTTCCAGCAAAGGCCAACCTCCCTTGTAAATACAGATCTGTTCTGAGGACATGAAGGAGTACATCTTAATAAAGTGTTCTAGCTGTTCAGAACCTTGTTTGTTTCAAAACAACTAACCAGTCTTCAGTCATAAACCCCTGCCCTCTCTGGACTACCAACAGGTCAGACCTGAAGAACGGTTGATGACTTGAGTGTTCTCTGCTGCCCCACCCCACCTGCCTCACTTTCTGTTTACTTCTTGGTTTTGTTGTTACTTTAGTTGGTTTTCTTCCCAAGCAGATCAAATCAGCCTTGTGAGTGGTGCCTGCCAGGTGTACTATTACTGAGCTACATCCCCAGTTCTACTTTTATTTGCCGTAGTTATTTGTTGGTTTGTTTGTTTGTTTTTGAAATGGCATCTTGACCCCAAGGCAGCCTAGAATTCCTAATATAGCCAAAAATAACCTTGAATTTCTGAGCCTTCCTGAGTACTGAGATTGCAAGCGTAATTTCCACCACACTAATTTATACAGTGCTAGGAACTGAACCTTGGGCTTTGTGGATGCTAGGCATGCACTCTACCAACTGAGCTACATATTTGGCTCTACTTATTTTGTTTTTAAGATAGATTTCTCTATGATCCACTTTATCTTCACCTTTGCAGGGACATCATACACACTGCCAGCGGTGGAAAGGGTTGATTCAGAACAGGAGTAGGACCTGCTGTGTGTTATTTCTGTATTCACTTGGCCAGGAGGCAAGGGAGGAGAGATTGGGAGCAGAGCAGTACTCAGGTGGCCCAAAGCCACCTCTGCTTGCTGTGAGCTTTCTCCAGGGGTGTAACTGGTCAGCTCTGAAGACATCTTTGTGGGCTAGAAGACCAAAAAATACTTCCCATAGAATAAAGCAAACAAACAGTCAGGAGAGGATGGAGAGGAGAATCAGGTGGCTTCTCAAGCTGTTTAGACAATGATGGTCTCACTATGTCTCAACTTTTGTGCCCAACCCATAAAATAAGTATAGGCTGCTGTAAGCCTGTCCACAGTACAGTCTTGGTTCCTTCTGGAAATTTTGTACACCTTAACAAGCTTCTTTTTGAAAGGCAAACATGAAGTTACTAGCTACTGATTCTGTAACTATTGTTCATCACTTTTTAAAAAAATGTATTTGGTATGAATCATGGAACATGAGGCAGTGAAATGAGGAAGGGGGAAAGAGACAGGGAGCAGGAAGAAAGAAGGAAAAGGAAGAAGATGAGGAAAAGGAAAAGGAGGAAGAGAAGGAGATTAATTTGTATGTATGTGTAGTGCCAAGGCTGGAACCTGGGGCCTTGTGCATGTCAGGCAAGGATTCTACAACTGAACTATAGGAAGAATTAACTGATACAGTGAGATAGTACCAGTTTTTACTCAGAGATACCCATGCCACACCATTCAAAAATACTCTTGGGATCACCAACAGAAAGTCAGACCTGAAGAACAGTTGATGACTTAAGTGAGCTCTCTACATACATACATGCTTATAGTACTAGAACGGGGTGTTGGCATGGCTTTGGCCTCATATAGTCAGTCTTCATTTTCCATTCTATATTTCTGTGTCTTAGGTCAGAGCCACCTTTCCCAGTGCAGCTAATACAGAGTTGGTTCTAGGCTATAAATTCTTATATTTGAGGAAAATAAAGACATAGACAGGTGGTAACCAGTCGGGAATACTGAAACCAGCCAGGAGTGCTGAAATTATATTTGTTCAGACATAAGTAAACTCTTAGTGAGGATTACAGTTTCACAGTGGTATGAACATTGCACTATACCACNGAGACAAACTTCTAAAAATAGATATCCTTTAGGATTCCAAACCCATAGGAGAAAAGAGTGCAATATAGAGATGTTGTTGGTAGATGTCACAAAGCTCTGTGGAGGTACGGTGACCCTCTGGTTAATACCAAGTCTTTAGAAACAGCAAAGTTTTCAGCCAATGAAGATGTTAAGTTCTCTGGCTCTTTTGTTACAAGATACCATGAAATAGATCATGTGTAGTGGATATAACACTGGACAGGCCTGGGGCAGCCACAGCCACAAACACTGCTGCCTTAGCAGTTGTGAGAAAGGACAAAGGAGGGAATACATTTCTGCCCTTGTGGAGGGAAAAAGGAAAGAACTAAATAATTCACACTTAGATCAACTTGTTCTTCTAATTCAGCTCCTTTCCACCATTCCACATTTTCCACCATGCCTGCCCACAGAACAAACTACAGCATGCACTGTAAAAATTGTCCTCAGTTCCCTAATTCAAGAGGAGGTGATGTCCGGAGGTACAAGGTTGGTAAGCACAGGAATGGGAATAGGTGCCCCACCAATCCGATGACACATTTCAGTGAGCCCCCACTGCCTCTGCCCAGTAGGCCTTTTGCCACATTTGCTAATGCTTGGAATGCCTATAGTGACAGATAATAGCATTGCTGTAAGTGTGGGTGATTCTTATGAGTCCTGGGCAGCAAAAATGCCAGGGGTGGGAGTGGGGTGGAGTGATTAAGACTCTTGGAAACAAATTCATTTGTGAGATCTCACAGAAACTTACAATTAAAATAGTTTGGCTAGATACATTACTACATCTTTCTACTGGGGTTAACACCATAAATTTAAATGATTTTAAAATACTGAGTAGAGTTCTTCATGTCTTCATCTTTTGAACTAGCCAGTCAGCCAATGAATCTAGCTGATATTTTAAAATGCAACATCAGTGAATCACCTGGTTCCTATGTAAACCACATTCACCAGAAAAATACCAGAGGTGGAAGTAGAAGTGTTCGTCCACAGGCGCCAGCATGGGTGGAAATGTGTATTGCAACCTCTGTCTTTCATTTTTTGGGTGGAGGGCAGAGTGGGGCTTACGGTAATCTCTGTCCTGTCAACACACGGCACAATGACCTTGAGAGAACGCAACTGATGGCATGTTTATACAGCCACAGTTTTGTAGACACAGGCACAGCCACATGACCAGAGTCTCCCAACCCCCACCTCCTTTTTTTTCCTGTCCCGTCAGCATAAGAGTCATCCTTTCACCCTGGAACATTCTAACTAAGCCTCAGCAGTGTGCACTGAAGCCATTTAGAGATCTCTGAGCATTTGTTCATATTGGGCAATTTTAAAAAAAGTTTATTTGGAGCTGGAGTGGTGGCTCATTCAGTAAAGTGTTTGCTGGGCAAGAATAAGGACCCGAGTTCATATCCAAAGCACCCACATTAATTGCTGGGTGTGGTAGCACATGCCTATAATGTCAATACTGGGAGGTAGAGACGGAGGGCTTGTTGGCACAGTGTTTATTTGGGGGCTGGTAGAGTAAACAATACCAACGAACCTGCAAAACATCTTGCTAAAAGAAATAAGCTAGATCCGAAAGAACAATCTGTGTGGTTCCACCTCCTCAGAGTGGTAAAATTTATGGAAACGAAAAGTTGAGTGACAATTGGCAGCAGCTGATGGGTGGTCTGTGCTTAGCATGATGAAAATGTTCTGGACATGGGTAGTAACAATGTAGATGTACTTAATGCCACTGAAAGGGCACACTCAGAACCAGGGAATATGGGAAAACTTCCATATATTTTTATCACAATTAGAAACAAAATTAATTGACTGTCAGGAGTAAAGATCCCCATCTACTGATGCTTTTTCTGTTGCTCCACACTTTTTTCTGTAAACCAAGTTTTTTATTTGTTGGTTGGTTGGTTGATTGGGCTGTCTTTTTGTCTGTACTTACTCTTTCCTCTCTCTGGATTCTCTTAGCTGTCACTTTCCACACTTGATTTCTTCTTGACATTCAGAGTCAGCTCTCTTTCTCCCACTCGAGTCACTTTGTCATATTTATCTATTTATACTCCACCTGTCACTACCATGTAAGTTTCCAAGAAGTTCCATCGTTCTTCCCTAGCCCTTAGAGTGATCTGACCTTACTAAGTTGGTGTTCAAAAGCATTTGTTGGATGAACAAATGTACGAAATCACTAAATCACTAATGACTCCAAAACTATAAGTAGAACATGTTTAAAGTTGAGGACACAAACTCAGAACTGTGTCTCTCTTATCTTGAAGGTGCATCCTTATGCTCTTTCTTCCTTCCCATTTTCCCCCTCCTAGTTTTTCTGGCCTTAGTTCCAGCTTAACATCAATTAAATGAGTAATACTGAATCTTTGTACACAAACCTCACCCACATCAAAGTCCATTTCATCCACACCTGCTCTACTGCCCTGCCCATGCAGGAGAAGTTAAGCAGAGGGAAGTGATTGAAAGGTGACAAAGTTAAATATTCCAGTTCCTTGGGGGTAATTCCAGGTGAAAATGATGAAATGGCAAGCCTTCTACATGAGTTTATTTTATTAGTCATCAGCTAGAATAAGGCTCACTTCTGGGATAGGCTGAAGATGGAAATCCCAGTTGAGGACCATTTTTCCTTGCTCAGTGATGCCTTCAATGATAGTATGGTCACATTTCCCAGAGCAACATCTTGCCAAGCATGGGGCTTCACTGCCCACAGATGTGTCCTAGATCTGGGGACTAGCTGTGGAAGACCTGAGGGTTTCATAGACCTGTGAATGAGAAGAGTTTGTATTAAGTCAGCCTTACATGTCAATGGAAGAAAGTTGTATTTATCCACTGCCAGCAATGCAAAGGATTATAATGCAAATGATTACAATCCCCATATGCCCCATGCAAGATTGAAGACATAGATCTAACATGCTACACAGGAGAAACAGTGTATGGAGTGAGGAGTCAGATGTGTTTCTAATAGTATTTGATTTATAATTTTTACTCAGTTCGTTACAGAAAACAACTCATCTCTAGTCAGCTGGATGCAAATTGAGGTTCATTGGTGCTAGAGATGAAGTGTGTAGAGTGAGTGAGGAGTAACATGCATCATTCTTAGAAAAATTATCCAAGGTACAGACTGGAGGAAGGATCAGGCAACAAAACCTGTATATTACTCTTTAACGTATAAAA
>LZPO01087591.1:45702-65682 GCA_001675575.1 Neotoma lepida | reverse complement strand
CCTGACAGTGTTCCTAGAATTCGCTCCTCCAAATCAAGTAATCCCCCCCCAGAAAGAGTGGCTCGACAGAGTTGTTGCCAATCACTAGGTGCTAAAAACAGAGAAGAAAAGGATTCATAAATGGCTAGGGTGGAAGGAGCAAGAGGTCCATAGGACATCACTGCTTCCTTTAGTTGTTTAATAGCTTTAAATTCCAAGGGTTCATGCTGTCTCTGAGCCTGTCCCTCAGCATTTAAGGTTTCTATGACAGGATAAGCCACCCCTTCTTTGAATTCTCCTAGGGGGGCTGAGGGAAGGATTTCTCTACTACAATAATCTGGATTTCTAGCAGGAGGCCGATCCCTGCAATTTATTTTCTTTAATTTTCTTTTCAACACTCTAATTTCTTGTTCTAATTTTGATTCCTCATCTTCTTCCTCCGGTTCTGACTCGGAGGCATCCAAGGTCTGTAAGGATTGAGCNACCTCTTCATTCTGCACTTTTCCAAAANNGGCTTCTGNCTCGGCTACCTGTTCTTTCACTTTCATGTTGTCACTCAACAAGGCATCTTTGACTAAACGCCACAAAGAGAANGTGGCTATAGGGATGGAGTCAGGACCCTCCTTATGAAGANATTTCTGCAAATCAGTTTTTACTTGTTCCCAGTCAGGGACATTTAGTCCCCCAGAGGTGACAAACCAAGGACTTGCCGTATAGATGACCTCAAGAAATTCTTTAGCTGTCTTACTCTTGATGATGGTGCCCTGTTTCTTTAATAATGAAACTAGCTGCTCCTCCAGGAGTGAACTCGAGCTACTGACACCCATAACAATTCACCCTCCTTACCTTATTAAGTTGAAGTGCTGGCCAGCCTTCCTTCTGGGTGTCCTTCAGCGGATCCCTCCTTTCTCAATCTCGGTAGAACCTCCACTTGTAGCGCCCACACTGCAAGTTATTTTCCAAGTTTTAAGCGAGGGGCTGACAATTGAACAGAGACAAGACAGCAGGTCATCTGTCTCAAGAGAATTCCTTTTATTCTTGGGAGAGGGTTGGGTACATATAGGGCAGCAACACAGGCTCATAGCAGGATGGAAAATTCCCAGTGGTCAGAAGTTCGGGTTGTATGGCCTCAGCTTCTTTACTCAAACAGCTCCTGTACAGAGGAAGAAGAACTTGCAATTGACTAGCTCAAGAGGAAGGAGTCAAGAACAGAAACATCCTGTGCGAGGCAAGCAGGTCAACAGTTCAAACCAAATTGGGGGCCCAGGGCCCCACATGTCTCCAACTCTTGTGCTGGTTTTTGGAACCCTATTCCTCATACTAGGTCATCTTGCCCAATCTTAATACATGGGTAGGTGTTTAGTCTTACTGCAACTTGATATGCCGTATTTTATTAATACTCATCCTGAATGGAGACAGAAGAGGAAGGGGCTGGGCATGAGAAGGGGGAATAGAGATAGAGGGACTGGGAGGGGAGGATGGGGGAAGGAGACTGCAACTGGGATCTAAAAAAATAGATGAATTAAAAAGAATTAATATAAGCTCACTCTGTGATTTACAAGTACATAGTGACCACAGATATAATTGTTATCAAAAGAATGTGTTGTTAGAATCCAGCTACTGCTCAGGCCACAATACCTAGCACAGCCTTTCCTCTTTTGTAGATATAGGCAGGCACCTATAAGAGACATAATCTTTGAGTAACAGACATACACATGCCAAAATCTCTCACCTGGAGAAGTGAGTTTACATTAAAAGGGGTTATGGTTGTTACATAGCCTCCTGCCTACCTGTTCCTTGCCTCCTGCATGGGAACCAGAGAGCTGAACTGTAGGCTTGTACTGTGAAACATCCCCCATCCTCTAAAATGTGTAAGAGACTTACACATTGGCCATGTGTGCCTGATTTCTTCTCTTTGGAGTACCTGGTATGTTGTCTGTCTCTAGTGCTAGGGTCCTGAACTTTCCTCAGCAACCCTACCATACTGTTGCCTATCTGTCTTTCCATGGCATTAATAACTTTTAAAATAAATACCTTACTTCCTAGTAATATATCTCAGTGTCCCTCTTGAGTCCAATCCCTCATCCCAAAACTTAGTTACTCACTATCACAGAGCTACATGGCTGAATGGGGGCCATAAACCTTGGTATTGTTATTAAATTATTAATATTATTGATGTGAAAAAATTCCAGTGCTTTCTAAGTGGCAGCCAACCTTGAATTCCTAGAGTAGACCACTTCAGTCACAGAAGTTATTTGGGAGAGCAACTGAAATTAGTTTGCTGNTTTTGTTTCTGTTTCTCATTAGGCACACAATGCATCTTGCTATTTTATGTCCTATTTGATGCCAGCTTTGTTACTAGAATTTTTTCTGACCTCAGTAAATGAATTAGAGAGTATTAGATTGACAATGGTTTTTTTTTCCATAATTTTTTATCTCATGAGCAGTTATACTTTATTTTCTAATCCTATTCTCTGAGTCATTATTTGCATGCTCTTTTGGTATATTTGGAAATAACTTTATAAATAATCCTGTTTATATTGTTGGCTTTTGAGATAGTATCTTAGGTAGCCCTGATTAGCCTCAAACTCTCTATGTAGCAGAGAAAATTCTTGATGTTGAAGCCTGTGGAGCAGCTCCCATTATTGGCTCCCACATTTTATAAGAGAAAGCTGAGNCTTGCAGTGTTACTTCCAGGAGCTAGGGAGTATGGCTCCAGAGTATGACAAAACACATATGCCACTGCTATCTGGATATAAAACAGCCTGAGGAAACACATAGGGTGAGAGGATCTGAATTCTAACCTTATTCTCTCCTTCTAACAGGCTATAAAACCAAGAGTAGGTTATGTCACCTTAGCCTTGGGTGTCCTCATTGATAAAATGCAAATCTTGGTCACTTTTTTGTTTGTTTGTTTTGTTTTGGTTATTCTCTCTTTTTTTTTGAGACAGGATTTCTATGCGTAACCCTGGCTGTCCTGGAACTCATTCTGTAGACAGGGATGGCCTCAAACTTGTAAGATGAGTTTCTAAATGATCTTATTAATGAAAACATGGAGCCAGAAATAGGGGTGAAAATCTGACAGAGATCAGAGGAATTAGGAACAGCTGCCAGCTACCTCACCTCACCAATACCGCTGCTTCTAAAGAGAGCAACTTTCTGTCTAAGAAGGCTTTTATGCCCTTTCTGTTCTCTTCTCTCATTGGCTCTCTCAGCCCAGCTACATTACTTCCTCTACCTGCCCAGCTCTGTCACTTCCTATTTGTCTGTATAGACCTCTAGACCACTATGGTTGATGCTGGGATTAAAGGCGTATGTTACCACACTTGGCTCTGTTCTGTAGTGTGACATTGAACTCAAAGAGAATCTGATGGATTAAGGGCATGTGCTAACATTTCATGACTTCTGTTTTTACTACTAACAGCTGACTTTTTTCCTCTGACCCTCAGATAAATTTTCCTGGGGGACACAGATAAAATATCACCACATTTCCCCTTTTGATCTAATAAAAAAAAAGAATAACTATATACAATTAGTACAATAACTATATACAATATATACAAGCAATAAATATATCAACAATATCTAGTCCATTTGCATTTGACAAATTCAGAAAAAATATTCCATTATCAATCCTATTTTTGTAAATCCAAAATGTACCTAATTCACTTTCTATCCTAATTTGTATTACTAACAGAAAACTATCTTATGATATCTTTCAAATCTATACACTTCACACCTTTTAGTGAGTTTCTTTCCTGAAACTTCTTAACAAGGACAACTATAACTATCTAATCTTCAACTCCCTCAGAATCCCGAGAAGAAAATAATCTTACCTAGTAAAATAGGAAGTGCAAATAAGTGACTTCCAAAAAATGTGACTTGACAGAAACAGCCAGCTGCCTGGATAGTCACCTGAGGTTTCTCCACAATGTTGGAGCATAATCTTCAGCCTATAGGTTTAGCATGTTTGACAGATTCATTTGTGAAGCAGGATGTACTCAAGGTCTACAGCTTGATCCAACATTTGGTGCAAGTATTCCACGTACCAGATAAACTTGAATTCCACCAGTGTCCTGTCATGATTCCGGATTTTAAATTCTGGAAATTGCTGGTGTTTTTGGAATTCAGCTTCCCATTTTTCTTGGCTTGTGGGTGGCTTCATCTCCTTTATTAAATGCCAGTCTATCATTGAGAGACCAGACTCCATCAGCCAAGTTATTCCTCCAAGAATAACTGTTCCAGTTGTTGTTCCACTGTACACCAGGAACCATTGGCCCACTGCTCATTCAGCTGTCTTCAAAGGAAGAGGCACCGTATCTTTTCTGGATTGCAAAGCCACTTCAGCAATGGTGCCATATTGTCTTAGCCTCTGAGGATGCCTGTTGCCAATGCTGCAACCACACTTGNCTTGGCAAAGATCAGTAGTCCTTTGTTTTGTGTCTTGCTTGTTGATTTTGAACANCATACTGTCAGCAGTCAATACAAGGGTACTTTCTTGCCCAGTGGCTAACTTTTGCCACATGAAAGTTAACTCCATATGCAGTCTCTTCAATGTCCATATTTTCTCTGTAGTAGATTTGTGCTGCCAGAAGTCAACATGTCTCACAGTCATAAAAAAAGAAAAAAATCTAAGTTATTAAAACATTTTAAATGCCATATTCTGCATATCTCTGAAGGGTTTGAAGATGACCTGTCTATCTAAAATATATCTCTGCTTGACCTTGAAAACACCTAATATGACTGCAAGTTCGATTGTAATGACTACCATTTCTCTATATCCTAATATTTGATAATAATAACTTTTAAGAATTAGCAAATTGCATTACACTGTTAAATGAACTGTATAGGTACAATATCTTGAACAANATTAGAAATANNCATACAATATTTTCTAAAAAAATTAATCTCAAATTTGTATCAATACATATAATTTGTATAAAATACACAAAAAGCCAATCCAATGCAAAATATTTAAACTAGTAATTGCCTTTTAAAAGTAGATTCAATAATCTACCTTTTTATCTATATCATGTCTATATCCTCTCTTTTTTCTTTTCAGAGTAGACTCAATAATCTACCTTTTATTCTATCATTTCTATCTTTTTTTTCCCAAAGTAGATTCAATAATCTACCTCTTATCTATATCCTCTTCTATTTTTCAAACAAGAACCTTAAATTTAATCTCCTCCATTTAGCCTTTTTCCTGACCATTAATAATAACAACTTGTAACCAACCATCCTAAACAATGAAAATTATCCCAAACCCAAAACCAACTGAAAAACCAAAACCACCTGCCCCACCTCTTGGGAATGTGGGCATCCTGTTCTTAAAATTGCTTTCTGCTGTTTGTGAGTGAAGACATCTTTAGGCGATACTGAAAAGAAAATTTTGGGGTTAATTGTCAAGTCTGCAGTGATAGCTNTATCATTTGTTATCCAGTCTCTGCATAATACAAAAGTGCAGGGCTTATCTCAAGCCCTTGCTCAAATAATCTGTGAGGCTGGATCATATCAGCTAGTCATCTTGAGTTTGCCCTGAGAAGTTTGTAGTTCAAAGCTGATGTGTGGGTGATGTTTGTCAGCTTAATGGTATTATTATTGTCCATGTGGAATTATTGTTGTGGGGCCCCATCATCTTTCTGGAGACTTCAAATTTGCTGCCAGGCCTGGTCATGACTCCCTGCAGAAAACTGATAGAGACTCAAACACAAAACATGTATAGTCAGCTAAATGAAGCCTTTTTTTCTAGAAGTAGTTAGTACTCTATATTACCATTAATATCATGACAAAAGTTTAAAATATATACATATAAATCTTATAAGTTTTGATATAAAATTTATACCTTAAGAAGAGTTTAAAGAATCAAAATAGAACCGAAGAACTGAGATCAGTGGTAATAGAATAGTCCCTTAATTTTTTGGTTTTTTTCTGTCCAATGTCAGATGGCTCTTCTGACATGATAGAGAGAATTTGCATTTTCCTTTTAACAAACATGCTTGGGTTTAGAGAAAGAGAGAGCCATTCTCCAACTCCAAATCCAGCTTTAATTTTTAATTGAACTGGGACTACATGAAGACCATTTGTGTTAAGTGTCTATAGAGAAGAGCAGAAACAAACATTTAGGAAGACTTACAAAATTTTATATGTGATATATCAATTGGCCAATTTACTCTTTTTCTTTGAACATTTATTCTGGATGATTTGTCCTTTTTCTTCAGATGTCTCATTTGTCCAGTGTTCTTCAGATTCCTTAGCCTTCATTCTCCTGAAAGTCAAAATTAAAACCACTTCCTCAAGCCTAACTTTGGGGAGGTTTCCTTTTGGCAAGTTATATCTGATTAAATGAAAAGCATTTGTTAGTGGTATCAGTTAATTTTAAATTGGATGGTCATGGTGATACATGAACTATCACCTCTTCTAATTAAGAGGTCTCTCTTGTTTAAATCAAACCTTTATCAATTTTGATGGTATCTATAGCTTTTCTTCTCCTGTAGAAACAGAAGCAAAATCTCATCCCAAAGGTAACATATATTCTGGTTTCCATTCTGAGGTGAGCAGATCCTGAAAGTATGTAGGCTGATTTAATTCTGTAGTTTTTTTTTCTATTATCCAATGTCTCTCCACAGCTGTTATTCCTTTCTTGTTAACATTGAGAAAATTCAAAGTTAACAGAGCATTTTATAATCGATTTCTGGGGGGTTTTGTTACCCCTTTCTGTTTATTTAGCATATTCTTTAGAGTTTAATTTGATCTTCCTATGACTGCTTGGCCTGTAGGATTATGTGGTATACCTGTAATATGCTTTATATTGTAATAAGCAAAAACTGTTTCATTTTAGCAGAAACAGATCATTGTCAGTTTTAATTGTGCTGGTATACCTATGATGACCATAACTTCTAACAAATGCATGATTACAGAATCAGCATTTTTTTTTCAGAACTCAAACAGTTGCCCATTGAAATCTTGAATAAGTATCAATGGTGTGGTGTACATATTTCAATTTTCCAAATTCTGCAAAGTGAAACACATCCATCTGCCAGATTTCATTCCTCTGAGTACCCTTTGGGTTACATTCTGCTGGTAATGGAGTTTGATTGTAAAAAGAACCAGTAGGACATTCCCTTACTATTTCCTTGGCTTGTTGCCAGGTTATGGAAAAATCTTTTTTTAAACCTTTACTATTGACATGATGATTTTTATGAAATTCTGAGGCCTCCATCACATTCTCTATCAATAGTTTATCAATCTCATCATTACCTTGTGCTAGAGGGCCTGGCAGACCCATATGGGATCATATATGAGTTATATATAAGGAATGCTTCCTATTCCTGATTATATCTTATAACTGAATAAATAACAAACTTAATTCTGACTCATTGGGGAAAATTTCTGCAGTCACAATATGTAAGACTACTCTTTTGTTATACTGAGAGTAACTATGTTCTGAGAGGTTCTGAAAAATCCATTAAAAGCAGCAGAACAGCATATAATTCTGATTTTTGAATTGAATTATAAGGACTTTGAACCACTTTACTTAAGTTTTCTGATTTGTAATCTGTCTTTCCTTGTTTGTTTGCATCTGTATAAAATGTACGGACTCCAGATATGGGTGCTTCCTGTACAATATGAGGCAAAATCCAATCAGCTCTTTATAAGTTCAATTCTATCACTTTTGGGATATTTGCTGTTAATATTCCCAAAAAAAATACTGCAAGCTCTTTGCCAAGGTTCACTTTTTGCCCATAATTTGTCAATATCATCCTTAGTTAAAGGTATGACAATTTCTGCTGTGTCTATTCCTGCTCAATTTTCCTTTTAAAATCAAGTCAGAGATCTTTTCCATATAGGTTTTTAATTTTTTACTCTGTTTATTTGGCAGAAATATCCATTCGAATATAATATCTTCCCTCTGCATTAAAAATTTCTATAGGAGAATGCTTAGAGGGTAAAATAACCAAAATAAAATCAAGCTTTGGATCCACTCGATCCACATGTCCTTCCTTTCCACCAAGGCCAATTCTCTCTCAGCTTCAGCTGTTAATTCTCTTGGACTATTTAATTCCTTGTCACCTTTGAAGGTTTTGAACAAGTTACTCAGTTCATCCTTTTTTACCTCAACAACAGTTTGTAGATGGGAAATATTTCTGAACAATCTTTGAAAGTCTTTCAGAGTCCATAATCAATCTCTCTTAATTTGCACCTTTTGGGGTCTAATTTTTTGTAGACTTATTTTATATCCNAAATAATTAATAAAATCTCCTCTTTGTATCTTTTAAGAAGCAATTTGTAATCCCCAACAAGGCAAAATTTTCTTTATTTCTTCAAACATTCTTTCTAATGTATCTGCATTTGAATCAGCTAGTAAAATATCGTCCATGTAATGATAGATTATATAGATTTAGAAAATTGTTTATATATTACTTCCAATGGCTGTCATAAAAAATATTGGCATAGGGTTGGGCTATTTAACATTCCCTTTGGGAGAACTCTTCATTGATATCTCTTAACCAGCTGAGAATTATTATAAGTAGGCACTGTGAATGGAAATCTTTCTCTGTCTTTTTCTTGTAAGGGTATTGAAAAGAAGCAGTCTTTTAAATCAATAAGTATAAGAGGCCATCCTTCAGGTAACAAAATAGGCAAAGGAATTCCTGATTGTAGAAGGCCCTTTGGCTGAATTACCTTATTAATTGCCCTTAGGTCTGTTACCATTCTCTATTTACCCAATTTCATTTTAATAACAAATACAGGAGAATTCCAAGGGCTGGTTGATTCTTCAATATGTTCAGCATTTAACTGCTCTTGTACCAGCTCTTCTAAAGACTGCAATTTCTCTATTGTTAAAGGCCATTGCTGAACCCATACAGGTTTGTCTGTTAACCATTTTAAAGGTAGAGCTGTTGCTGTCTTTGAAGGATCAGCAGTTGTTGTGCCCTGTTCTTGTACAATTTGAATGGCCAGTGACTGCTCTTTATAATAACACCTCTTAATATTTCTTTCAGAAACATGTGTTAGCTTATGGTTTGTTCCTGAGGTTGGAGGAATGTTAATCTGAGTATTCCATTGTTGTAATAGATTATGGTGCCATAAATTCATAGCTATATTAGCCACATATGGCTTTAATTTTCCTCTCTGTCCTTCTGGGCCTATACATTCAAACCATCTTGTGCTCTGTTTCCCTTGAGATAATGTTCCAATCNCTAACAGCTGAANATTTACCTCCTGAAGAGGNCAATTTGGATGCCAAAATTCTGGTGAAATTATCGTGACATCAGCACCAGTATCCACAAGACCTTCCAAGAGAATGTCATTTATTCATATTTTTTAGTTTAGATCTTTGTTCATTTATAGAAGTTTGCCAAAAAATTTGCTTTATGGTTTCTCTTGAATTTCCTGTTCTCTCTGCTATAGCTGTTCTATGACCCTGAGCCACCAGCTACCTCACCTCACCAACGCCACTGCTTCTAAAGAGAGCAACTTTCTGTCTAAGAAGGCTTTTATGCCTTTTCTATTCTCTTCTCTCATTGGCTCTCTCAGCCCATCGACATCACTTCCTCTACCTGCCCAGCTTTGTCACTTCCTATTTGTCTGTACAGACCTCCAAACCTCTATGTTTGATACTGGAATTAAGGGTGTGTGTTACCACACTTGGCTCTGTTCCCTAGTGTGACCTTGAACTCACAGAGAATCAGACAGATTAAAGGCATGTGCTAACATTGCAANACTTCTGTTTTNACTACTAGCAGCTGACCTTTTTCCTCTGACCCTCAGATAAGTTTTATTGGGGGACACAGATAAAATACCACCACACAAACTCACAGAGATCTGCCTGCCTCTGCTTCCCAAGTGCTGGGATTAAAGGCATGCACGACTACCACCCAGCTAAGATAGTCATTTTGAAAGTCACCCTGCAGGCCTTGTGGGTTTTGGGACTTCATGCTGGGACTAGGCAGCATGGGCAACATTCCTTCTTCTATAGCATACACTGCTACAGTTTTTGTCCCCTCCCAAATTCATGTTGAAACTTAGCCAGAAATGTAATGGTATGAAGANATGAGTCCTTTGAGAAGTGATTTAACTCATGAGGGTANAACCTTTGTGACTGGGACTAAGTTGAGCTTAGAAAAGGCTTAATGGGGAAGAAAACATTACTTTACTATTCTGCCTCTGGCATTTGAGAACCTGATTTTCCTCCCCTCCAGAAGGCATATTATTGAAGGTGTTGTGTTAGAAGCAGAGCAACCCTTAATAGACAACTGAACTGCTAGTGAATTCAATTTAAGATACTCAGACCCCCAGGTATACAATGAAAGAAATTTCTATTCTTCAAACACTATCNATTCTCACATATTCTGGTATATTAGCACAAATAGATNAAAGCACTTTCTGGTCTGCTATAGAATTTCACTGGAATTAATTATTCCAAGGCTTTAAAGCATCTGAAGGCAGCTTACTACTTATTCATTTCTGTACCAAATAATATCATTAGATAAATTAGTCTATGAACTTTTTATGAGTTAGTTGTCCACTGTGATCACTATCAAATTTCTAGTTAGGTGTAGATTCTGTAGAGAAAAAAAGGTCAAAAATAAAAAGCAAAATTTCCCATTTTCCAGACCTTAACTTCTTGGAGCCTACNTGATGAGTTGGATGCCTTATACAATTAGAGACTAGCTTCTAATTGTCCTGATGTCTCACCCTAAACAGAGTCTCAAGAAGGACAAGACATTATAAATTTTATTATCCTAAAATAGTGAGCTGCCTTCTTGAACTCTGTTAAAATATAATCCCACTCAAATGGTCNAAGAGGTAAGGGCAGATAAATTTACTCAACTGTTATAAAAGGATCCATCACTTCTCAGAGGAATAATTCTCTTTCTCTGGGATTTGCCAATTGCATTCCTTCCACAATTGTCTATTCCTTTTTGAAAATATAAATTTAATCAATGGATTTTATTTTTGTAAAGATTTCTTTATTTTGTTTTATTTGTATGAGTGTTTTGCCTGCATGTATGTCTGTGTGCTGCTTGTGTGCCTGCGGGCTATAGAGGTCAGATGAGGGCACTGGATTACCTGGAACTAGAGTTACAAATGGTTGTGAGCTACCGTGCAGGAGCTGGGAACTAACCCCAGGTACCACTGGAAGACCAACAGTACTCTTAACTGATGAGCCATTTCTCCAACCCTTAATGTATGCTAATAACAAACTTATAGGAACAGCACAGAAGACAAGCAACACTAAAATTATGTATTTGCATGTGCTAAAACTAAGAAAACTATAGAGAGTACACGGGATCTACTATGTAGTAAGCACTATTTACTTGCTATCAATAAAAAGGTTGTTCTTTTAAAATCCAAATCCTGGCACTGTCCAGAAAAATTTCATAGGTTTATTTATTTACTTTTTTAGATTTGTTTATTTTATGTGTACAGGTGTTTTGTCTGCATGTACATGTGTGCACCACATGAGAGCCTNGTACTTGTGGGGGTCAGAAGAGGGCATTGGATTCCCTAGGACTGTGGTTATAGATAGTTGTGAGCCACCATAAGAATGTTGGAAGACCAGCTAGTGCACTCAATCACTGAGTCATGTCTCCAGTCCACAGGTTTATTTATAATAGTTATAAAGTTGAACAGCTGAAATTTCACTGTAACATCCTGACTTGCATTCATGATTTACAAACATGAAAAGAATGGAACTGCTGCTGATTTCCCTCTCCTATTTTTCACTCAGCAAATCATACACNTATGTACCTTTTGACCCCATGGGGCAGGGGGAGCATCTAACATTCAGAACTACTGATAACAAGCCAAGGAAAAAGTATGAGAATGAAACTTTCCCCTTCATAGTGGATTCTTGAGACCTTCATCACATACATAGCATGTTAACTCAATGGCTTTTTGGCATAATTGCTACGTTTGGTGCAGATATCACACAGGTTGGTAACTTCCAAAGATGTACTAGACAGGCCTCAAAGTTCAGTTCTGTTTTGAGGTCCTGAGCAACTTCTCTCACTAGATGCTGAAAGGGGAGTTTGGGAACCAGAATTTCAGTGGACTGCTAGTAGTGATGAATTTCATAGANTGGCACAGTACCAGGACTGTTATAAAATTTCTCAACTGCTCCAGCAGAAGGAGAGGAGCTTTTGTAGCCAATTCTTTCCTGGGTGCTTTATCAGGAGTAGATCTGCAAGCAGTCAGCTTTGTACAAGTCATAGTAGAGAACATCCCTACTTAGCCTTCCTTTAGGTGGACAGGCAGTGGCTATAAATACCCAGTGTCTATTAAAGCTTTTATATCAATTCTGACCCTGAGAGACTANGTAACTACAGAACAGTCCATTATATCAAAATATCTATTCTATTTAGCCTCAGAATAAATTCTCTGCTTTTATAATACCCACATACTTCCTAAATTTTATTATATGACACTTTCCATTCAGAACCTATCACCACCCCATAAAACACCATTCTCTTCCCAGAAATAACTGCCCTGATTAAGGGAGGAACTGCAACAGGGAAAAGACATATTATTCTGATTTGGCAAGAAAAGTGAGGTGGGGAGATGATATGGAGGTATCAGTTTTCCATTTCTTAAAATTGGTGGCATTTAAAGAATGATGGTGAGAAATGGATCTGGGCTAAAGAACACTTCTGGAGATCCAAAACACTTGGGACCCATGAGAAGAATTAGATGGTAAGGAAGGGGAAAACAAAGCAGAAGTGACGGAAGACATTCCTTAGGTTTAACCTTTACCATCAAGGAAGTAAAAATTGAAGATTCAATGTGCAGACATGGCCTTGATAAAGGCCCAGTTCAGAGTGTTTTCTACCTCTGAACTGCTTTCTTTAGGAAAGAGTTTTTTAAAAAAACAATGAAAGGGCCTCTTGCAACCTATCTCTTGGGGTTATCGGATATAAGGGCAGGACAGATGGAATCAGTCTGAATGACATGAAAATAGAGACACTGAGTAATACAACTAAAACCTCCCCAAAACAAAGGTTTTATAACCTGAAGCAATATGAAGGAAAGAATTCCCTGGCTTATATAACCTACTAGTGACGCTTGGTTTTTACTAGCTGAGTTTCCCACTAATACCAGGGACTGGAAGACAAACAATGCCAGTGCAAGAATTATTGAAGAAAGTGATTTCTTCTGCCCAGTGTGAGAGGCTAGAAAGGACTGTTCATTGGAGAGGGAAGAAAGATGGGTTCAGCAAGGGACTTAGCACTGGTATGGATCTCTACTGGCTTTGCTCTGCCCCATCATAGGTTGTAATCTTTTTTTTTAGTATNATGTGTTATTAATTTTTGAAAGTTTAATAAATGCATCTAATATATTTTGGTCATATTCAATCACATTCTTCCCTCTAACTCTCTCCAGGTCCATCCCCTACCCTCTCAACCCCTCCCAACTTCATGTCTACTTTTTAAAAAATAATTCCAGTTACCCTCCTAATGTGAAAACCACAGTGAGTCCAATCTGTGTTGCCCATATACCCATGCGTATAGGGATACCCACTAGAGCAGGATAGACCTACTAGCGGCCACATCCTTAAAGAAAATTGTTTCTCCCTCCTCTAACAGCTATCAACTGTCAATAGCTCCTCAGCTGGGGGCAGGGGCTCATGAGCCTCTCTGAAACCATAGTGGAACACTGACTGGGTTGATTTTATGTGTTTCTTGTGCAGGCAACCACAGCTTTTGTGAATTTGTGAGTGCAGTTGTTCTGTCCTGTTCAGAAGCCACTGTTTCATCCTACTACTCAGTGACCTCTGGCCCGACAATCTTTTTGCCTTCTCTTCCATGATTGTCTCTGAGCCTTAGTTGGAGGGGGTGTGCTGGCTAGTTTTATGTCAACTTGACACAAGCTAAAGTCATCTGAGAGGAGGGGACCTCAATCAAGAAAATGTCCCCATAAGATTAGGCCGTAGGCAAGCCTGTAGGGCATTTTCTTAATTAGTGATTGATAAGGGAGGGCCTAGCCCATTGTGGGTGGTGCCATTCCTGGGCTGGTGGTCCTGGGTTCCTGTAAGAAAGCAGGCTGAGCAAGACATGAGGAACAAGCCAGTAAGCAGCACCCCTCCATGGCCTCTGCATCAGCTCCTGCCCTCATGACACTGCTGTTTGAATTCCTGTCCTGACTTCCTTCAGTGATGAATAGTGATGTGGAAGTGTAGGCCAAATAGTTTCTTTCCTCTCCAACCTGCTTTTTGGTCACAAGCTTTCACTGCAGCAATATAAACCTTAACTAAGACAGGGGGCTTGATATTGATGATTAGACATGATCTTTGCAAGGTATAAGAGGCTGTTGCAGATCTGAATGACATAGATTGGCATTTGAATGGGGTTCATAATATGCCAAAAAGTATAGGAGGGGGTAAATAAAAAAGAAAAATAAAAGATGGGATCTACTGTGCAGGCTATGCAAAAGAAAAGGTGACAAGATTTATGTTGATCTAGAGTTCCTAGGGTAGGATTGATGGAAAACCAAATGCTGTGCTTGAGAGTGTTTGGAAAGCTTTGAGGCACCCAATGGCAGCTCATCAAATGGGGTAAAAGAAGAAGGTTAAGCCAAGGGTGTACATGTGGTTACCCCCTATTAAAAATTAAAGAAATTTTCTGGGATGGGAAACATACCAGCCCCTTATCTAGTAGGGCGGCCAAAGTGAACCAAAAGTGAGGGTAGCCATATGTAGCAGCCAGCAGCCCAATAAATTGCTAATTTTTTTTGGTCCCTTGCTAATGTGAAAAACATTTGTGTTTTTGTAAACACTGTAGCCAAGGGCATTTTAATCTATGGTAATCCCTAAAAGCACTGGGAGAAACAGGCAGAAGTTGAATATAAGAATAGAATAGCGCATGTGAAAACTACTAGATTTGGTTCAGGGGTGGGCAGTCAACCCTAAATACATAGTATAGTACAGTTCTCCCCTACAAGAGAATGTACTGGGAATGAATTATTGCTGGGACACACACCACATACCACCTTTGGAGAATTTCCCTTGAGAATGATAACTATACAAGAAGTCATATAGAGCTGAATAAGGTACTTTGGCCTATCCATGCTGCCATACCCAATATCACTCTTTTGA
Organism: Neotoma lepida; assembly: GCA_001675575.1. NCBI lineage: Eukaryota > Metazoa > Chordata > Mammalia > Rodentia > Cricetidae > Neotoma > Neotoma lepida. The sequence goes on along the minus strand of LZPO01087591.1, from coordinate 50,606 downwards.
TAAAATAACTGATAATAGTGACAGAAACTTTCCATCCTCTGTTGAATCTTTCTAATATATTATTTAAGTATTCCATTACTTGCTAATTCTCCAAATCAATTTCCATTCACTTTGAATGAACTTTTTGAATACTTCTCTTAGGTGATCTTTACAGCCTCACTATTTGTTATGGGATGGTGACCCTGGAACTTGCTGTTACCCCATCTACCCTCTGTGAAAAGGTTTCATTACATTACTGATATAATGTTAAACTTGGAGTGCCTTATAGGCTTAAAAAAGTTTGTGAAAAGACATACAAGTACACTTAAAGAAATAAAGATGAGACACCAATCTGCACAGACCCTTCTCTTCAAACTTTGTCCACCCACCAACTCATGTACGCAGCTTGGCAAGCCGTAAAAATTCTGGATAAGGAGACCAGAAAGGCCTTTAGTGATGGCTTTACTGACAGGGTGGCATTTTTAGCAAAGAAGCAAACAAAGTGTAGAAACAAGCCAGTTGAGTAGGTAAGGAAGAATGGGTCAGAGAAAAGTAAAGTCGTAGGCCATGAAACATGTCCATATCTGGCTTGTTTAATGAATGAGAAGCCATTCTTCCCAATGTAGAGATAAAAGGAGTAAGTAGAAAAGTCTAGATGTCAGTGAAAATCAGAGGACCCAGAGCTTTAGTAGGAAAATGGAGGCTAACATTACCATTTAACTTGACAGATATGATAGCTGAGTATTTGCTTGTTCTCCAGTCAGTGTTCACCATTGCCAGGAGGCTAGTCTGGGCTTCCTTACAGTCTGTAACTGTATAGTCTAGCTGTATGCCTTTACCACATACGGTAAGAACTCACAGGATGTTTTCCCCTGTGTCTAGGAGATCCTTTCATTCTTGTTTCCTTTAATTACAGCATGGGGCTTCTAGAGTACTCTGTACTTGAAGGAATTCTTAGCATACTGCACTATATTTACCCATGCATGTGTATCTTCCACTAACATGCATTCTGTGTCCTGCTTTATTAGTTATTTCTTCTACTTCATTGGCAAGTTCTCTCTATCTCACCAGTATCCAAAAGCTTCACCACCTGGTATTTTTCTGTATTATTTGTATCAATGTTTCCCTTAACATTAGCAGTCAGCAAAACCTCCCAGAGAACTTGTTAACATGGTTTCCATCTCCAGAGTTCTTAATTTAATATGTCTAGAGTCAGACCTCAGAATGCTATTTCCTTTCTTTATAATTCATAACAATATAATTTTTTTTGGTTTTTGTTTTTGTTTTTCGAGACAGGTTTTCTCCTTGTAACCATAGCTGTCCTGGAACTCACTCTGTACACCAGGCTGTCCTTAAACTCAGAGATCCACCTGCCTCTGTCTCCCAAGTACTGGGATTAAAGGTGTGTGCCACCACCATTGGCTCGTATTATTTTAATGAAAAAATGTAAAGTGTATATATCTTTGTAGCCGAAGGCAGAATGAATTATCAGCCAGTTTCATATCAAGGCACTACCATATACATTTAAAAATGATTGAAAATCATTACTTATTTCACATTCTAACATCTTGTCTCAGGGGCTGGGAAGATAACAAAGCACTTGATGAGTAAGGGTAAAGACTGGAGTTCAGATCCCTAGTCCCCGTGTAAAAGTCATGTGGGCATGGTGGCCCCATCTGTAATCTCAGGACTGAGGAGGCTGAGACAGAGATCCATACAGCAAGCTGGCTAGCCAGAATAGCTAAAATGGTCATGTTTGAAGTAGAGATGGGAGTGGGGAGACAAAGTTGCAAAATCCTGAAAGGGACATCCCAGTAGCATCCTTGCCTCCTCTGTTTCCCTCTTTAACCCAGTGGAAGAGAGATGAACATGGAGAGACCAAATTTCTGTAATGGTCATTTGGACAGCTAGGTGTACATTGCAAGCATCCCTGTATTGCAGGGACAGAGAGGAGAAACTGTAGGATGCTGAGTCATATTTCACGTCCTCTTGGGCCAAGCAGGGCAGATGGCACAGCCAGAGAGCTTAGTATACTGCCCAAAACATGTTTTCTCCTCATGTTACCAAATGCTACCACTGACCATGTCTCCTACTTCTTATTTCCTGTGGAGCCCAAGACTAAGGGCCTTGGGTAGATATTTGAACCAAAAGATGACCCAAGAGACTGTGTGAATGAGACGACCACAAGAATGTTGGCCTTCACAAGCAAAGCCCCATCTACTCAGGGCCCTCTATACCCACCCCACCTTAGTTGCTGACAAATACCAAGGTGGGTAAGAGTACCACCATGAAGACGAATAGCATGAGTATTTATAGCCAGTGGTGAGAACTGAAAGCCTACACTCTATGAAGCTTTTATAGACACTTGGTTGCTTAGTTAGACCCAGAGGAATGATGTGCTAACTATAGTAGATAGAGCCAGCCAGCAACCAGGTCCTGATGAGTTTGCAGTCGCTTCGGGGTGAGAAGCTGCTATTGTCTCTGGTCTTCCTGGTAAAAGGTGTAAAGTCACATCAGTAGGCACCTTGCAGGTCTCTATAGAGATAGTTGTAGTAGATTTAAGAGTAGTAGTCATCCAGTAGGAGGCAAGGGCATGAGAAGCTGTATCCTGGTCTCTAGGGTCTATGCTGCCCCTGGCAGATTACAGAATCTGAGTGAGCCTCTATGCCAGAGTCCCTGGCTCCTGTCTCACTATTGAGGTTGTTCCAGCTCTCAAATTATCTTTGATTCTTGCATTAAAAGAGAAAAATGAGGACTGGTGAAATGACTCACCAGGTAAAGGTGCTGGCAGCCAAGCCTGATCATCTGAGTTTGGTCCACAGAACCTACATAGTGGAAGGGAAGAACTAACTCCCACAAGTTGTCCACTGGCTTCCATATTGATGCCATGGCATGCCACACACATGCACAACCACATAAATAAGTGGCCTAGAAACCATTTTTGTGATATTTTCACAAAGAATGGGACTATTTTCTGCCCTTGTCCTAAAAATCTGCCTGAGGCTAAATTGAAGAGTCTTGGATTAATGGCAATGGCAGAGGAGATTTCAAGACAGCCTAATATTGACTGTGTTACATGGTTATTAGTGATCACTTTATGTAGACCTACAATGAAAAGGAGCAAGTCAAGCAAGGAAAAATAACAAAATATACAGTTGGAAGAGAAAAGGTGCACTAGGAAGTGGAATATAGAAAACAGAAATCCCAGTACTCAAGGATATGTTTTTCTCAAGGCCTGATGCTAAATGGAATGAAGAGAGTGGTGACCTCAGGGCGAGAAGCCCACACAGCTCATTTTCCAACTTGTGAAAAGCAATTAAAGAAAAGCTTAAGCAGTGAAGGAACTCATCAACAACAGTTCAATTGAAGGAGGGGGGCAAGTTCCACCCCCACTAAGCAGAACAACTTGGCAGCTTGTAGTTCTGGCTTTAGAATCAATGATACAAGAAACAGGTTATGGAATCACCCTCTACTGGGCTAAGGAAAGCCACTGAGGCCAGGCATGTGTCGAGGTGTCCCTGAATGGAGACCTAGATAGGCTATTCTGTAAAGCTGTGAAATTGAAGCCTGGATTGCTTTGGAGGCTCCAAGATGTTGGAGATGCCAGAGCCATGGAATACCTGCCAAGGAGGGCTGCTAACAGGGCATGAAACCAGCCCAAGAGAAAGAATTGTGATATAGTCAATAAGGCTGAAAGGAAATGGAGATTTGAGGAACATTTTGACATCAGACATGGAAATGCAGACTTTAGAGTTTGCCCAGCTCATTTTCGGTCTTGCTTTGGTCCAGTATTTCTTCACTATGCTCCCTTCCATACATTTTGGAATGGTAATGTATATCCTGTGTCATTATATGTTAGAAGTATATGATCTGCTTTTGGATTTTGATTTTACATGGGGTTATAGTTAAGGGATTGCATGAGTCTCAGAAGAGACTTTGAACTTTGGACTTTTATAAAACTATGTGGACTTTTGTAGTTATACTGAAGGCATTTTACATTATGATATGTCTACAAACCTATGGGGGCCAGGAAGTGGAATGTAGTGGCTTGAATAGTAGCTGGGCAGTGACTACGATGCTCCAAGGAAGAAAAACAGGAGGTTGAACCCTGAGGGTCAGCAAAAGGCCTCATAATTCATTTGCATGAGTCAGCAGTGCCATGTGATGCCAACATTATCTGAGCCTTCTGCATCAAGTTTTACCTTCTTTTTGATGGAGGACAGACTCTAAACAGATGCAGTTGCAAACTACTCCTTTAGGAGTCATTCTCCTTGTTCTGCATTCAAAGAGACACCATCAGGCATTATGAGTACATAGAATAAAAGAAAATTTTGGATATGTATCCTATTATCTCCATATAACTTTTAGTGCTGAAGGGATGTTGATGAATCTAGAAGCATGGATATGCATTTTCTGTGGACAATAAGGAAGTTATACAGCAGTGGTTCTCAACTTTCCTAATGCTATGACTCTTTAATACAGTTCCTTATGTTGTGGTGACCCCCAACCATAAAATTTTCATTGCTACTTCATAGCTGTAATTTTTCTACTGCTATGAACTATAATGTAAACATCTGATAGGCAGGATATCTGATATGTGACCCCTGTGAAAGGGTCATTCATCCCCCAGGGGGGTCATGGCCCACAGGCTGAGAACCACTGGTATGTAGTATAGTGAGAATTTAAAGAGGCTTCTTGATTGGCAAGGATCAGGTGGAGTAGGGAGTAGCACATGCCAGTAAGAAGCAGGCACGCTAGGTGTGGTGGTACATGCCTTTATTCACAACATTTTGGGGACAGAGGCAGGCAGATCTTTGTGAGTTCAAGTCCAGTCTGGTCTACATAGTGAGATCCTAGTCAGCCAAAGCTACTCAGGGTGAGACCTGTATCACACACACACACTCACACACACATACACACACACA
>LZPO01087590.1:58150-77784 GCA_001675575.1 Neotoma lepida | reverse complement strand
CTCCTGTGAGTCCAAGTTACTTGATTTTGTGAGTTTTCTTGTGGTGTACTTGACAAATATGGCTCCTTTAATCCTTCCTTCCCATCTTCGACATGATTTCCTAACCTCTGACTGATGTGTTTCTCTTCATCTGTTTCCTTCAGTTGCTGGATAAAGCTTCTCTGCTCACAATTGGGCTAAGCAACAATCTGTGAGCATAACAGAATATCATTAGGTGTCATTTCATTTTGTTATTTTTCCTAATTTTTGCCAGTTGTGTTTGGTTCTATCCTAACTCTCTGGGCTACCCAGAGGTTCTGGCCCTCCAGGTAGTCTCAATGTTGGCCTCTGTCTTGTGGTTTGGTCCAGTCATTGTTGGCCAGTCCCATAATTTTTGTGCCACCTTTACCCCAGCACATCTTATAGGCAGGACAAATTGTAGGTTTGGTGGCTGGGTTGGTGTCCCAATTCCCTAGACTGGAAGTCTTGTATGATTACAGATGTCCAGTTCAGGCTCCATATCTCCCATTGCTAGCTCTCTTAGCTAGGGCAACCTTTGTAGAATTCCTGGAGTTTCCATTGCACTAGGTTCCTAGATCATCCTGAAGATGCACCCCCCCCAATTCCTGTTGTATCTTCCCATATTATCTTTCTCTATCATACCCCCACCTGATTCTTCCTGTTTCTATCCCTACTCCAATCCATCTACCCACAATGTCTACTCTATTTCTTCTTCCCAGAAAGGTGCATGCATCCCCCTTGAGCTCTTCTTGTTACTTTTTTCCTCTGGGTCTGTGGATTGTAGCATGGTTATCTTTTACTTTATAGTTATTATTCACTTACAAGTGAGTACATTCCATGTTTGTCTTTCTGGGTCTGGGTTACCTCACTTATGATAATTTTTTTTCTAGCTACATCCATTTGCCTGCAAATTTAATGACTTTTTTTGAATTATGTAATACTCCATTGTGTAAATGTACCACATTTTCTTTATCCATTCTTCAGTTGAGGACATCTAGGTTGTTTCCAGTTTCTGATTATAACCAATAAAGCTGTTATGAACATAGTTGAGCAGTGTCCTTTTTGGTAGGATGCATGTCTTTTTGTATATCTCTAGGAGTTATATAACTGGGTCTGGAGGTAGGTAGATTCCGTTTTTCTGACATTTTGCCATATTGATTTCCAAAATGTCTATATAAATTTGTACTCCCAAAGATACAGGGATGGTTCAACATATGGAAATCTGCCAATGTAATCCACCATATAAACAAACTGAAAGAAAAAAAAAACATGATTATCACATTGGAAGCTGAAAAAGTCTTTGACAAAATCCAATACCCCTTCATGATAAAAGACTTGGAGAGATTATGGAAACAAGGGACATACAGGAACATAATAAAGCCAATATAAAGCAAGCTGATAGCCAACATCAAATTAAATGGAAAGAAACTCAAAGCAATTCCACTAAAATCAGAAACAAGGCAAGGCTGTCTATCCTCTCCATATCTACTCAATATGGAACCTGAAGTTCAAGCTAAAACAATAAGACAACGAAAGGAAATCGGGGGATACAAATTGCAAAAGAAGTCAAAGTATCACTATTTGCAGATGGATGATAGTAAATATCAGTTATGCCAAAAATACAAGCAGAGAACTCCTACAGCTGATAAACACCTTCAGCAAAGTGGCTAAATACAAGATTAACTCAAATACATCAGTATCCCACCTGTATACAAGAGTAAGCAGCACCCCTCCATGGCCTCTGCATCAGGTCCTGCCTCCAGGTTTCCTCCCTGTTTGAGTTCCTGTTCTGACTTCTTTCAATGATGAACAGTGCTATGGAAGTGTAAGCCCAATAAATCCTTTCCTCCTCAACTTAATTTTTGGCCTGTGTTTTATCACATCACAGCAAAAATTACTCTCACTAAGACAGCATGTATAAACATGGTTTAACTGTTGCTTAAACACTTACATATTTTAAATATGCCTTTGTTGGTAAATAGCATACCAATTTGAATGGGTGTAAAATAAGCACTTATTGAAGAATTCATTATACAAAAAAGATGTGAAATTACAAAGAAAAATATAAAATGACTGGAGTTGTAAAAAACAGTGGTAAAGAAAAATGAAAATAAGGTACCAATAGAAAAGTCAAGATTTGATATGTAACATAGAAATGCTACATTTTCTTTAACTGAATGGCACATGTTTGACATGAGAATAACTAAGACAAAGCTAGAAATTGATATAATAAGGTATGATTTATTTAAGACAACTCAATTTATTCTTACTTATGTCATATGTTAAATTGAGTCCTGTTGAAAAAAATCATTATTAATTCAGCAGGAGAGAAAAGAAACCACTAGAGACTCAAAACCAGAATTTAGTAACATCAGAGGAAAAGAAAGCAAATCTAACAGAGTCCTGGCCACTGAACAAGGCAAGAACACATAGTATGGGGAACTTTCATTATTAATTACTGACATGAAAAGATTAGAGATTTGTGTGGTGATTATATTGTGTCCCCTAAAATATTTTGTACCCTAATAAAACTTAACTGGAGTTGGAGAACAGAACAGCTACTAGATAAACATAGAGGCCAAAAAATGGTGGCACACATGCCTGTAATCCTAGCATTCTGGAGGCAGAGATCCATGAAGATCTCTGTGAGTTTGAGGCCACACTAAAAACAGAGCCAGTTGTGGTGGTACACACCTTTAATCCCAGGACTTGAGATCTATGTCTTGCTTGGGAAAGATACATGCCTTTAATCCCAGGAAATAATGGCAGGAAGCAAAAAAGTATATAAGGCGTGAGAACCAAAAACTAGAGGCCTCTTAAGTTTTCAGGCTCTGAGCAGCAGTTGAGCTGAGATTCATTTGGATGAGGACTCAGAAGCCTGCAGTCTGAGGAAACAAGATCAGCTGAGGAGTTGGCAAGGTGAGGTTGACTGTAGCTTGTTCTGTCTCTCTGATCATTCAGCATTCACCCCAATACCTGGCTCTGGTTTTATATTAATAAGTATTTAAGATTCATGTTACAGACTGGAGCAATAAGTAGCAGAAAACTGTTTATTTAAAAAAACATTCAAAGGAAATAAGAAGATATCTATAATCTGTGGTTCTTATAATCATTCTGCTCCCTCTTTCACAAAGATCCATTGGAATTTGGAGCACGGTTTGTGATACAGATGTCTCGCATTCCTGCTGAGCATTCATCATCTCCTCATTTTTGCACCTATTCTGGCTGTGGGTCTCAGTGTTCATTAATGTATCCTGCAATTAGAAACCTCTCCAATGAGGGTTGACAGATGTGCTAATATATGGGTATAAACATAAGTCTTTGGGGGCAGTTTACTGTTATGTCCATTTAGCAGAATAAGAGTAGTAACTTTTACAGACTGTAGTTAGCAGTTTACTCTGGTTCAGTAAATCAATGGTGGTTGTCCTTAGCACTCATCAGGACTTCTCTTTGCAGAAAAATGAGACCACTACAGAAAGCAACAGCCAATCAAAATACAGAGTTGTGGAGCCTAGTCTCAATGGATACATCTAGAAAACACTCCAGATCTAAGGCTCATAGAACATTGCTGAATATGGGTCAGGAAGAATGTAATAACCAGAGGAACAGGGAGTTTTCTGTGAGATTGTGTCCCTTGGTAATATGGGAATCTACATCAACATGACTGCCCATACATGAGCTGAACAAAGATAACAATAATGAATATGACAAAATGGACAGAGAAAAGCCCTTGAGGCCTCAACTATACACAGACAACTGTGGGCAACTGAGGAAAGCTGGGAAAAGGAGAGGTGGTCTCCACATATGCTGCCTCCTTCGAGGGCCATGTCTGAGCTTTAGCCATGCAGCAGCAGTGATCAGGGTTGACATCTGCAGCCCATGTTACCGCCAAAGGCCAGGAGGACTTCCCTGATCTGGACTACCACCTGGGGTCATGTTGACGTCTGAGAGCTTCACAACTAGCCCTACATCTTCACCTGCTGTGGCATTCAGGAGAGCTGGCCCCTTTCCTCACCTGGGCAGGATGGGATAGCTGGCTCAGAGGGCATGGGAGTGGGAGAGCTGTCCCCACCCCTTTTCAGCCATTATGTGGTGTGGGCATAGAAGAGATGCACCCTCCCAACTCACTGCAAAAGGCAGGTGGGAGAGCTAGTTCTGAGAGCAGAAGAAATGGTTTTGCCCCTTGCCAGCTATAGAACTAGGGAGGGTGGTTCTAGCACAGTAAAGCTGGCCTTGAAAACATGGGTGTGAGTAAACCACCCCAAAGACATGAGCAAGGGGGAGCTGGTCCTGCCCTTTGCCTGGGCATTGTAGTAGACCTGGACCAAAGGTGTGAGAACTGGTGATCTGGTCCCACCCATTGCTTGGGTAATGCAGGGAAGCTGGCCCTGCCCCTAGCTGGCTGCAGCACTTGGGAGAGCTGTGCCTTGCCTATAAAATGTAGTAAAGCTGTCCCTCATGGCATTGGAGCTTGTAGAGCTGGCCCCAAAGGTGTGAGAGAAGATGAGCTGGCTCCCCCCTCCCAACCCCCACCCACCAGCTTTGGCACTCAGATGAGCTGGCTGAGCCCCTTGCCAGGGAAGTGCTGGCCCCAATGGCATTCAGGTCCTGCCACTTGCCAGCTACCAGAAGCAAGAGAGTTCGCCACACCCCTCACCTGGGCAAAGCAGGAGAGCTGGACCTGATGGTGTGGGCATTGAAAAGAGGGCAGGCTAACTAAGCTACGACCCAGGCCGAGATCCAGGGCTCAGTTGGGCCACTTCAACATCTACCTCATCTAAGAACTGCTGAAGCTTATGAAGCAGCCAGTCCTGCAGAACCAAATCTGCAGGATCTCCATGACACAGGGCAACAACAGGATATCTAAGAGCAGTGCTGGTGAGAACCCAGTATTGATAGTGTAGCAGAAGCCAGAGGCCTCAAACCAGACCAGTGACTCATTGCAATGAATATTTGCAAGAAAAAGCAGCTTGGAAAAAAAGGCAGACTGGGTGACTGCAGTGAGAAGGTTTTTTTATTAATTTTAATTTTTAATTTTTTTATCATTTTTAGTTTTTGATTTCTTTTAGGGGGTCTAGAAGGCAGAGAGCAGATATGGAAGGATGGAGAGATGAGTGGGATCAGGTTACATGATAGGAAATTCACAAAGAATCAATAAAAAGTTTTAAGAAAAACTTTAAAAAATAGTAGTAAGTTCTCCCATGGGGCCTATGATCTGTCTAGCCCCAGGTTCTTGGCTATAGTTGGATATATGTTTCAACATATGGAGTGGGACTTAAATCCAATGTCAAAGTGCTTGGTTGTTCCCATGATGTTCATGCTGTTGTGCCCAGGTTAAGACCCTCAAAGAGACCACCAGAGACTCGAGAAATCCAGAATGCAAAAGCAAGATTGATTGTAGACGTGTAGTAGAAGCCAAGGCAGGGAACTCGTCCACCAGCTCTTGTGGTCGCAAGAGGCAGGGAGGAGTTACTCTTTCTTTGGAGGCTGGCTATTTAAAGGCAAAAACNACAAAAAGAATGATACAGGCCTTTGCATCATTTGGGTGAGGGTGTGTATCCTTTGAATTTACTGGTTGGGGGTTACAGTTATCACTTTCAGGCAGGTCTGGATAAGTCCCAGGCTTTGTCCTTGAGCTGCCATGGAGGCTGGCTGACCTCATACGTACTGGACTGTGGGGGCTGACTCAGTGGCCCAGGCTCTGTCCTTGAGCTGCTGTGGAGGCTGGCTGGCCTCACATGTTCACATTGACCCATGCACATAGCTCTAAGTTGGTGAGGGGTCCCAGACACTAAACAACTGGCTGAACCTTGAGCAGTCAGAATACGTGCAGAAAGGGAGCTACTGCAAGGACTATGTCATAGCCCTCCCAGAAACTGCTTGCTTAAGTCTCAGGACACTGAAATTGAGGCCTGATCTCTGAGAGCATACTGAGCAGCCTGTTGTGGCATCTGCTTGGCCGTTTCACATGCCACTATTGCACAAGTTGGCTTGTCTTGCCACACCTCTCACTGTTGTAACTGTCAGTATTCATAGCTGGCTTTTTTTCTCAAATAGTATGCATAACACCTTCCAGCTCTTTGAAACCTAACCCAGAGTGAGTGAAACTTCCAGCTGAGTAGCAATTTGAAATTATTAGTGTCCTATGACTGAGACGTGTAATGTACTCAGCAATATGGTATTACCATCAAATTCTCAGGAATAACCAAGATCATTGGCAATAGCCTGTAACATCTGGGTGCAGGGCATCTATGGTACTTCACTTCCTAAAACCTTTTTTTGGTCAGAGTAGGGCAGTGGTAAATATAAATTCATGGAAGTTGAGGCAGTATGCAAATCTCCTGCACAAGCTCAAATGAGACAATTTGACAGCATGGAAAGGGGAGATGTGCACCAAGCCCTACCCCTATCAAAGGAGCTATTAGCAAATAAAAACTACTGAAAGAGAAAGAGTGAGTTTTATTCAAGTGTGCATTACATGTTATATTGTAGTTATCATATGGAAGTATGTAGACAGAACAAAATGGATTTGATGATGTGAAAAATAAAGAGTAAAAAGTTAAGTGGGCTGAATTGGGGGGTCTGAGAATATTGGGAGTAGGGATGAATATAATCAAAGATATTGTATGAAATTCTCAAAGAACTAATAAAAACATGAGAAAAGAATAAGATATCAGTAAGTATGTATTCATTGGTTCATTTTGCTGTTTGAATCAGTTCTTGTTCTGTAGTTCTGCTAGCCTCACTCTTCAGGAGTTTCAGAAAATTGATGGATGTGAAAAGTATCATATTAGGCAAGGTAACACAGACTCAGAAATAAAGTAACACTGTTCTCTTTCATAAGTAACTTCTGAACTCTGATATATCTGAATTCTGAGAACTGGGATTTCAGGCAGAAACCATCATATTTGATTCAATATTTAATATATCTGTTCATTTTGTTTTCAGTAACTGGAGTGGGAGAAGGAGGTATTACAATACAAATAAGCAATAAGAATTATATTAATGCAATTATAGAATGAACTTTAGCCTTGAAATAGTATTTGTTTAGCAACTAAAGAAATAGATATTCAGTGAAACAGTGTCTTCTGGACATGAGAAGACTGACGTACTCATGAACTCATAGTTTTGGTTGCCTTAACAAGATCAAGCTAGTCATTTCTAGTAGAAATGGTTTCATAATCACCCACTCCTAACTAAGGAGCTTTTGACACTTGATGGTTTCTCAGAGAGACAGTGTTTAGTTTTGTACACGATTTGGCTCCTGGTCACAAACCCAGGAATATATTGGCATAAAAACTGAAGCAAATGGGTTATAAAAAGAAAGAAGGGAAGTTGGTGGGGGAATATGGAGATCTATCTGGGGGAAGAGAGGGGAAGGCTTGAAGTGTGAATGTAATCAAAATATATATTATGAATTTTTCAAATGAAAGTATTTTAAATGGTTAAAAACAGCAATCCTAAGAATAGTCATACTTTCTAGGAAGAAAGAAGCTGATTATTTAAAAAAAAATAAAAATTAGAAACACATATGAAGGTAATTATCTTTGGATAATGGAAGTACAAGTTAGTATGCATATACATAAGCATAAGCGGCAAAGGAAAAACAAACAGTATTTGAAACACATGAAAGCATTTGAACAACTTTACCCTCAGCAGAAATCACATCAAAGTAGAAATAAAGTAAGAAAAATGGACTTTCTTCTGCACCTTGAATAGGAACATGAAATTAAGATGAGATAATTTTCTATTCAGGGAAGTTATTCTGCTTTTGGCATTTACTCATATGCTCAGAAATGTTAGCAAGGTAATGCATTGTGTTGTGGTTTTTTAATGCACAGTGTGACTGGCATGGTTTAAACATAATGTTTAGTTGCAATATCACCCCAAATTATCCTAGCAGGGAGAGCCAAGGCAAACCACCAATTTTGACTCCACAGGTATTCCAGATACAGAAAAATGGATAAATTGGCTTCTTTTGTGCTCTCCTTGCTGCTTGTCTTGATGAGCAGTTGAATTGTGTGGTTGAGGTTTCAGCTCACAGAGAGGCTTGTAGTGGAGAGCAGTAGGAGCTCATACCTCACAGGGAAACATGGCCTACAAATGAACCTAGCAGTCATCAGACTAAGAGGGTGGGTATAGATTATAAGGTAGGAGGTAGTTATTTTCAGCAGCAATCTCCACATGGCTATACTCCAGTGAGGGAAAGGGAAAGTCCATGAACAGGGGCTATTATAAAGAGATTAATTTGACTCTTTAAACAGCTATAACTAAAAAGGTTATCAATACACTTCCAAGGTTTAATATGCTATGATTTCAGTTTCCTATCATCATAACTGTATGGTCTTCAACAACCCACTTAAGCTCTATTGTCCTCGGCTTCTTTCTCTAAACAATAGAGATAATGTCTGAAGATCAAAGTGAAAGATTACATGAGTTCCCTTCTCTCATTGGGTTTTGTGGGTCTATGATTCAAAAAGGCAGAAGCCTTTGTAGTGTACAAAGTCATAAATGGTCTCTGTCACATATCTGATTGGGTTTCTTCTGTCTCTCATGAAGCTGCTAAAGAGCATGTCTCCTACTGAAGTTTGTGAGAGTTTAGAAGAGATAAGTCAGAAGACAACTTTTCATATGGATAAAACATGGCAGGATGTAGGATTCAGTAGGCAGTAATTGAACTCCCTAATTTCCAGAGCCAGTAAAGCCCAGATGTGGACTGTGCTGCTGGAAGAGTAACAGAAGTAGAAGAGGGAGGAGGCTATCCTGGCCTAGTCCTTAGGTACTGTATCTTTTTAAATATCTCAGTTGGATAAGAGAAAGGGGGTGAGAGTTTAGAGTTGTTGCTGTGTTTAAAATCCCTATTAAGTCAAAGTAGAAGTTGTTAACTGTCCTCATTAACCTGCATTTCTACAAGGAGAGGTGATCTATTGGTCTTGGCCACATTTAAACTAATATTTATGATATTAATTGAAAATATAGTACTTTATTTTCAATGACAATAAGAGAATAATTTAACTCCTTATAAAGACTTTAGTTTGTTGGGGAGTCCTACGGAAAAACAAGTTTGCATTCATACTATAAATTTAGAAAGCATAATATTTGTTGTTAATGAGAAATAGAATCTAGGGAGAGAAGCTGCAAATGTAACATTCTCTCTTGCAGACAAAGGAAAGGAAACTTACTTTCAAAGACCACCTTCTGTGTGTCTCTGTACTGGAGCAAACATACAAAGGTAGGCTGTAGCTTACGGATTTTAACTTGTTTGCTGCCTTTCCCTGTACAGTGATCCACTCTTTCAGAACACTAGAATACATGTCTCATGGTAGCATTCCTACTGGTTCTTTGTCACAGGTTTGTGTCCTTTAAGAATGGATTTTTCCCCTCATCATATCAAATAGTATTGCTTGTCATCATCAAAAGCTTTAAGGATTTGAATTCATTAAGATATTTTAATAAGGATGGAAAGTATTTCATTTTGAAGTGAGTCCTGAGGGTTCCACAGGGACCAGCAGCAAACAATAAATTAGCAGAAAAGAACATTAGCATAATGTCAGACAGTGAGACAACACAGATAAATTACATGGTTTTCATCTCTAGCAATTATAAGTTAGAAAAACACAATACCTAATCTGGTGGGATTTGCTTTTTTTTACTATTTTTTCCTTCAGTATCATGAGAACTATAAGACACTGCTAATCATCTGTGTGTGTATGTGAGAAAGGTGAAGACCAGTTATGTCCTTTAACTATGTTTTTATGCATATTTTCAAGCTTTAGTGATGTTAAATAGACATCCCAGAGACATCTAACACTTGCTGGCCTTTCTCAATATTGATTCCAATGAGCAAAGCAGGTGCTTAACATTTTATTTGACATATAACATTTAAATTTGAATCTGAAACATAGTTACTATTGCTATGTCCATGTTACAAGGTGACATTGAAAGGGGTGGGGGTAAAGAGGTTATCTATATTGTGAAAAATCATTCCAAAGTAGGAGTTTAACTATAGTGCGACTCATCCACTCCTATAGCCACTGATGTGAAAATATCATCTCTGGGAAATATTGTGTAGTAATATTTAGAAACAAATATATGTACAAATATATTTTGGCTTAATATGTACTGTATAGTGATGTTTTCATCTTTATTTTTACACAGTAGATAGATAACAAACAGGAGAAGGATTCTNACTGAGTAATTTGTATTGAAAAGTATTTTTCTGCATTTTNACTTTCTCACATATCTGATCTCTATCTGTATAGATTAAATAGCCTCATTCTACATGCCTATTTGATACACCCATTTCCTCTTACAACTTCCTTTTCAGTTTAGATTTTTTTACCTCTTCCATACTTCCTCTGCCTCACCAGTCTTAACCCTTCAACCATACTCTTGTCTGACTTCCATTGAACAATAAATATTCATGGCCTAAATTACCCAGTAATGCCACCACAGAAATTACCTACAAGGGCTGGCATATTATCAGGGTATCATTATTTTTAAATTAAAGTCTGTCAAATGAAATGAAACTTTAAAAAGTGATAAGTAGAAGGAAAATTCATTATATTTTCCCTAACTACTAGATCAAATTTGTCAGTTATGTGTAAATGTAAAGACTGTCAAGATTTCTAGCAAATAAAAGGCATTCAAATTCTGTCATAAACTCAAGGATTAATATCCCAATGCATACCATTTTCATGATAGTACTAGTTCCAAATATCATGAAGCATCTCAGATGAAGGACTTGTAATCTTTGAAACACTTATGCTCTGTCAAATTATTAAAATTAAAATGAAAATGATTGCTACACTGAATTAAATACCAATAAAATATTTGGTTTTTTTTTCTTCCTATGAGTACCTCATTACTTCTAACCTGTCTCTGAAGGAATATTCAATCCATGCAGTGAAGTCAGAACTTTGTACTTTGTCTATGGAGCCTGAGAGCATNTGTGAATTCAGTTTAGGTCTGGTAAGATTGTTAAATTTTTTACAAAAGTTGATCCTCATATAACTATTTTCTTCATCATGTTTTGATTTCTATGCATTTAATAACATCAGGGTGAAGCTTCTATCTTGGTGTGCTTGAGAACACCAAGGGAGGAAACTCAAAGAACTGATAAATGACCCACAGGTCAGCCAGTGAGCAGATTATTTCCAAAAGTGCTGTTCCATAAAAAGACAAAAACCTTAGAAAATAGAGAGAGTCATAGAATATTCATACTGTCTTTCAATAAAGTCAGCACAGACATTTTTTGTATATATGAATGCACAGTCACTGAACATTTACAATATATCATGATTATGTGATGAATTAATTTTGAATCCCATTGCCCAACTCAATTCCAATGTCTGGATTTGTCTGCTAAAACATGAACCATATTAATTTTATAGGTTCATTTGAAATACTTAATCTATACTGCTTCTGTATTTTTGGAAAAATAAAATTATATCCTCAACAGATTTAAAGCATAAAATATTTATTCTGACACCTTCATATTTTCATACTTTAAAACAAAATCATGAGACATGAATAAGTCTTTTACTTTTATTTCTTAGTACAGACAGAAAGGTACATTTAAACTGATTTCATTTTTCACAGAATAATTCTCCCTATTGTGGTTTGACATGATCTATCTTTTTTTAAAGAAAAGTAATTTGTTTTTGTGCACACCTGTGTATTTTATCTATATCTATCTAGATGGTTTGTAATTGAAAAAAATTATGTATGCAGTTTCCCTAGTAACAATGAACTTTTGTATTTTTCTCTTGAATGAGGGGTCAGTTTTTTCTATGTGCACGTGCCTTCAATTTAATTCATTCAGTTTGGAGGTAATATAAGTCTATAGTTCCCTTGCTAAATAATATTATCCTGTTTTTTCCAACTATATTCTACCACTGAAAACACAAAACAATTATTATTCTGTAGGTTTTTATACCTAGGACTAACAACAGCAAAACTTTAAACTTTTGGGGGAAAGCCATTTGTAAATGAAAGTAATCAGATATAAAATCAGAACAAATAAATACTGCTTATTTTGTAAGATATAATTTTATTCATTCCATTTCATGTAACGCAGTCTTTAAAATGAAAACCATGTAGTTAAAGAACTTAACAGAAAGATTATAAGTTCAAATATTTAATTGCCTTATATCTATGAATTTTGAAATAAATGCATTTTAACATATTTCATGCCAAATAAAAAATATATTACAGAATGAACACAAGAGTTTTTAAAATATGTCACTAAAATTTTCCCAAAATAAATGACTTGGTCTGGCTCACAGTAGGAGTTCTTGATATAGTGATATCGCTGGCAAGTCTATTTTTTCACTAGAATTAGAGCCTACGTTTTGGGATTCTGGTGTATAATGAAGACCAGCTATGAAATCCAGCTTCGTGAACTGAACAACTACTGGATTTTTAAACTTTTTGTTGGTAAACAGCTACCGTTGGACTAGCTGGAACACAACCTTTAAGCTACTCTAATAAAGCCTCTTTATACACACACACACACACACACACACACACACACACACGCACGCACACATGCTCATGCACATGAGTATGCAGTGTGTGTTAGTTCTGGTCTCTAGAGAACCCTGACTAATGCATAGGTCATGTTTTCTCAGACTCCTCCTGGTTGAGACAGCTCCTCCTACTATTCATGTCTATGATGAACTGGACTATTTAGGGAGTGTTTCTTGGCTATCTTATAGGATGCTTCAGTGTTATAAATTTTTGGATGTTTTTGTTATACTGAAAAGATTTCTGATATTTAGGTGAGAAAGCCTTTACAACAATTAAATGACTTCTTTATTAGATTGTATCAAAAATGGCTGTGATTTACATGATTTATCATTTTAATTGTGATAAACATGCTAGAATAGTAGTTTCAGATATATCTGTTGTACAGTTATTCTTTTTCCTCTTTACACTTTTCCAATCTTTTCTCTTTAACATGATCTGAGATAGTTCATCCAGTAAAATCTTTAGCCTCACGTGTCTGGGTCCTCTTTTTAATCCTCAGGACCCATTGAAGAAGTACAGAACCAATTCCTAAAAGTTGCCTTCTGATCTCTACATGAGTGTTTTGGCACTTAACTGAACTCACACTCAAATTGAAACACATACATGTCAAAATTTTTATATGAGAAATATTTGTCTTTTCTATTATGTGTTGTTTCTTATTTGTAGAATCATTTATTTGTTTGTGTATGGTCNCAATGATAATTTTTAATAGGGATATAATCTTATGTATTATTTTGTTTTAGGTTGTAGGAATTTCTTTGCATGTTTGGGCATGGTGAGATTGTTCACAAGCTTCCAAGTGTATTCGACATACGCACACTATTGTCATTTGATATCATTGTTTGTGCTTACATTCCAACTTTCTCTGTCTTCTGGGATTGTCTTACATGTTTATATTTGATTCTAGAATATTCTCTTTCCCCAAGTATCTATATTCATTTATTGGGTATAAGAAACCAATCTCTTCCTGACTTGTGTAATGACAACATCAGTTGACATGTCAATATGGACAGGAAAACTCTCATAAGGCCCCACAGCTGAATGGAGAGCTATAGACAATCTATTACTGAAATCTACTATAGACAATCTACTACTGAAAGAGGGAGAATCAGTTTTCTCCAGGGATGAAGCCTCTGTTAGATTTTTGAAACCAAGTGGTCAGCCTTAAGCACATGTATATATAATAACACTAGATGGACTCAATAGGGTGTGTGTGTGTGTATTTTTCTATAAAACAATAATAATTAAAGAAAAAGAAATTAGTAATTTGACAGAGAGAGTAGGAGGGAAATAACATGACAGGTATTTGAGAGGGTAAAGATAAGGTTGGAATAATCTAAGTACACAATTCAGGTATAAAATTCTCAAAATAATTTTAAAAATTAAATTTAAAAAGCCAATATCTTGGTGTTACTTGCTACTTGATTTTATTGATTTTAATATATCAGATGAACAAAAAATAAATATGTACATGTATATTTGCCCATTTACATTCATTTATGATATTTATAGTATGACACAGACATAGAGCAATCATGAGTACATTCTGATCTCCCTATCTCTAATTCATCACTTGGGTTAGTTTTACATTTTTCGCTTGCTTACCTGTATATTCTCACTGAAGAAGGAAAAAAATGATTATCATTCAGCATTCACTTCAGTCAAGGTAGGTCATCTGGGAAGAGGGAGGAACCCCAACTGTGAATATGCATCCATCATAATGACCTGGTAGCAAGTCTATGTGGCATTTTCTAGATGAATAACTAATGTGTGAGGGACAAGTCAAAGTGAGTAGGGCTATCACTGGGCAGGAGGTACTGAATTATATGAAAAAGCAAACTGTATGAGCCTTGGAGAGCAAACCAGTAAGCTATATCCCTCTCCAGCCTCTGCTTCGGTTCCTGACATTAGGTTCCTACCTTCCATTCCTTCCTTGATTTCTCTCAATGATAGATTGAGAGGTGGAAATATAAACTCAATAATCCCTTTCCTCCCAGTTTGCTTGGGTTATTGTGTTTTATCACAGCTATAGAAAGTATCTAGTACTACAACTTTAGGTCCCACTACACTTCCTCCATTCAGTTTTTGTACTAGCCTGACATTCTTTTCACTATTATTGTTTCTAGTCAATAATTTTGCCTTTTTGAGAACATACTATCTTGGACAGACACGACCTGCATCAGGTTGGTCCTTTCATCTGTCAATATTTATTTAGGATTTTTCTATGAGATTCTGTTGTTTTCTAGCTCATTGTTCTTTATGGATGAAAAAAAATAACAAAAATGTTTATTTGTATGTATATTACATATTGCTGGTCCATTCAGCTACTAGGAGATAATTTGGGGGCCCAGTTTCTGAATACAATGAACAAAGTACAAGAAGTGTATTTCTGTGTGGATCCAGTTCACAGTGATATCTAGGGGTATATGGGTACAATTAGTCTAAGTTCTGTAAGAAACTGCCATGCTCTCTTGAAAAACACATAATTTAGTTTCTGATCAGAAATATACAATGATTTCTTTTCTGATAATTTTTATTTCTCTGCATCCTTAACAAATACTGGTATTGTCAGTTGTTTGTCTTAATCATTGCAATTTATGTGTAGTGTATTGCATTGTTTTAATGAGCAATTTCCTAATTAAAAACATTATTTAGTCTGGTTATCATTTGCTTTAGATCATCCTGGAACTGGGAAATAGATGAGGTCTTCATGAGTAAACTAAGGATGAGGGGTGGGCAATACAGGCTAGGGAATCGGGGATGAGAACATAAGGGAAATGTATGGTTGAGCTGGAACAGGGATGGAGTGGGAGAGCAATGAAAGAGAAACCATGATAGAAGGAGACATCATGGGGATAGGGAGAAACTGGATGCTAAGGAAGTTCTCAGGAATCCCTAAGGATGACCACACTACTAGCAATAGTGGAGAGGGTGCCTGAACGGGCTTATCCCAGTAATCAGATTAGTGAATACCCTGTCATCATAGAGCCTTTCTCCAAAAACTGATGGAAGCAGATGCAGAGTCCCACAGCCAAAAACCAGGCTGAGCTCCAGAAATCCAGTGGAAGAGAGAGAAGAGGGATTCTCTGAGCAATGGCATCAAGATCATGAGGGAGAAACCTGTAGAGACAACCAAACCAAACTAATGGGAACTCCTGAAATTTAGATCAATAGCTGTGGAGCCTGCATGGGACTGGACTAGGCCCTCGGCTTAAGTGAGACAGTTGTGTAGCTTGATCAGGGCCCCCTGACAGTAGGATCAGAATCCATCCCTGGTGCATGAGCAGACTTTTTGGATCCCACTACCTCTCTCTGATAGGACACCTCACACAGCTTTGGTGTAGGAGGAGGGGCTTGGACCTGCCTCAACTGAATGTACCAGGCTCTGCTGACTCCCTATGGGAGGCCTTATCCTCTTGTAGGAGAGAATGGGTTGTGGAGGAGGCTGGAGGGGCAAGAAGAGAGAAAAGGGAGCTTTTTGATTGGTATGTAAAATGAATAAAAAATTTTCTTAAGAAAGAAAACATGATTTAATTGTACTTGTATGCCTGACATCCCCATATCTTTCATGAGATGTCTGCTCAGACACTCTCCTTATTTTTAAAAATAGATTATATATTCATGGATTGGTGAGTTTTTTAAACTGTTGGTTATTTTAAAATCCCAGCCCAATATCTGAGATATTTTTTTAAAGATTTCCTGTGTCTGTAGCTAGACTTTCCATATTCTGAAAAAACTGTGTTTTTCAAAGAAAAAGAGTTTGGTGTTTTTTGTGCATATTTTTCAAACCTTGAATTCACTGTGAACCCTGGTTGATCTCAAATGTGTACAAACCTCCTTTCTAAACCTTACACATTTTTGCTTTAATTTCATTTTTAATAAACATATCCCATTCAAAACTTTTACTTACTAGTTTTATTCATTTTTACAATTTTTATTTATTCTTTGACTATTTTGTACATGTATACAGTATGTCCTTTCATTCTTCCCTTCAGTTACTATCAGGGCCCACAATCACATATCCCTCTTTCTATTTATTTAATTTTTTATTAAAAGATTTTCTTATTTTACATACCAACCACAGAAGCCCCTCTCATCATTCCTCTCACCCCCCAGCCTTGCCCCTCAACGCCCCTCTAATCCCACCTTCTCCAACACAAGATCTCCCATGGAAAGTCCCCAGAGCCTGGTACTTCACTTGAGGCAGGTTCAAGATGCTCCTCCCTGTGCCTAAGCTGCACCAGGTATCCCACAATAGGCATTGCACTCCAAAAAACCCAGCTCATANACTAGGGATGGATCCTGATCCCACCACCTGGGGGCCACTGAAACAGTTCACGCTAAACCACTGTCTCCANTATCCAGAGAGCTCAGTCCAGCACCATGGGGGCTCCACTGGTATTGTTCCACAGTTCATGCATTTCCACTAGCTTGGCTGGCCATCTCAGTACATTTTCCAGTCATGTTCTCCATGTCCCTTGCTCATACAATTTTTCCTCTCTCACAACAACTGGACTCCTGGGGCTCAGGTTGGTGCCTGGTTGTGTATCTCTGCATCTGTTTCAATATGTCTCTGGGAGAGGGCTCTTGGGGGCTCCTCAGCTATTGGTTGACATTCATGCATCTCCACTAGTTTGGCTGGCTATCTCTGTATATCTTCCCATCATGATCCCGTTGTCCCTTACTCACAGAAGCCTCCCCTCTTCTATCAACTGGACTCCTAGAGCTCAGCCTGGTGCTTGGCTGTGGATCTCTACATCCGCCTCCATCAGTCTCTGGATCAGGGCTCTGTGTTGACAGATAGGGTATTCATCCATGTGAATACTCACTGGAGTATGCCAGTACAGGCTGCCTCTCTATTACTTCCCGTAGTCTAAGGTGGGGTCATCCTTGCATATTCCTGGGAACCTCCCTAGCATTCTGTTTCTACCTATTCCCATGATGTCTTCATTTATCATGGTATCTCTTTCCTTGCTATCTTACTGTGTCTTTGTTCCTACTCGAACCTCCCGTTCCCCTATGCTCACATCCTCCATTTTGTTGCTCTCTATTCCTCCCCCTCACCGCCAGTCTGCCCATGTGGATTTGATCCAGCTCTCCCTCACTGGGCAGTCTATGCGTCCTTCCTAGGGTCCTCCATGGAGCTGTGGATTGCAGTCTGGTTATCCTTTGNTTTANATCTANTNTCCACNTATGAGTNAGTACATNCCATGTTTGTCCTTCTGGGTCTGGGTTACCTCACTCAGGATGATATTTTCGAGTTCCCTCCATTTGTCTGCAAATTTCATGATGTCATTGTTTTTCTCTGCTGAGTAGTACTCCATTGTGTATATGTACCACAGTTTCTTAATCCATTCATCAGTTGAGGGGCATCTAGGTTCTGGCTATTATGAATAATGCTGCTATGAACATAGTTGAGCATGTGCCCTTGTGGTATGATAGAGCATTCCTTGGGTATATGCCCAAGAGTGGTATAGCTGGGTCTTGAGGAAGATTGATTCCCAGTTTTCTGAGAAACTGCCATACTGCTTTCCAAAATGGCTGTACAAGTTTGCACTCCCATCAGCAGTGGAGAAGTGTTCCCCCTGCTCCACATCTTCTCCAATATAAGCTGTCCTCAGTGCTTTTGATCTTAGCCATTCTGATAGGTGTAAGGTGGTATCTCAGAGTCATTTTGATTTGCATTTCCCTGATGACTAGGGATGTTGAGCAATTCCTTAAATGTCTCTCAGCCATTTGAGACAATTCTTTTGTTGAGAATTCTGTTTAGATCTGTAGCCCTTTTTCTAATTGGATTGTTAGCTACTTTGATGTCATTTCTTGAGTTCTTTATATATTTTGGAGATCAGCCCACTGTCAGATGTGGGGTTGGTGAAGATCTTTTCCCATTCTGTAGGCTGTCATTTTGTCTTATTGACCATGTCCTTTGCCTTATAAAAGCTTCCCAGTTTCAAGAGGTCCATTTAGTAATTGTTGCTCTCAGTGTCTATGCTACTGGTGTTGTATTTAGGAAGTGGTCTCCTGTGCCGATGCGCTCAAGAGCACTTCCTACTCTCTCTTCTATCAAGTTCAGTGTAGCTAGGTTTATGTTGAGGTCTTTGATCCACTTGGACTTGAGTTTTGTGCATAATGACAGATATGGATCTATTTGCAATCTTCTACATGTTGCCGTCCAGTTATGCCAGCACCATTTGTAGAAATGCTTTCTTTTTTCCATTGTACAATTTTGGCTTCTTTGTCAAAAATCAGGTGTTCATACATGTGCAGGTTAATGTCAGGGTCTTCAATTCGATTCCGTTGGTCCACACATCGGTTTTTATGCCAGTACCAAGCATGTTTTCATTACTATGGCTCTATAGTAGAGTTTGAAGTCATAATGCCTCCAGACATTGCTGGAGACAAAGGGTTCTTTTAGCTATCCTGGATTTTTTGTTTTTCCATATGAAGTTGAGTACTGTTTTTTCCAAGTCTGGGAAGAATTGTGTTGGGATTTTGACGGGGATTGCATTGAATCTGTAGATTGCTTTTGGTAAGATTGTCATTTTTACTATGTTAAGTCTACCTACCCATGAGCATGGGAGATCTTTCCATTTTCTAAAATCTTCAATTTCTTTCTTCAGTGACATAAATTTTTTATCATACAGGTCCTTCACTTGCTTAGTCAGAGTTACCCCAAGGTACTTTATATTATTTGTGGTTATTGTAAAGGGTGATGTTTCTCTGATTTCTTTCTCAGGCTTTTTATCATTTGTATATAGTAGGGCTACTGATTTTTTTGAATTAATCTTGTATCCTGCCATAATACTGAATGAGTTTATCAGCTGTAGGAGTTCCCTGGTAGAGTTTTTGGGGTCACTTATGTAAACTATCATACCGTCTGCAAATAGTGAAAGTTTGACTTCTTCCTTTCCAATTTGTATCCTTTTGATATCCTTTTGTTGTCTTATTGCTCTAACTAGAACTTCCAGTACTATATTGAATAAATATGGGGAGAGTGGGCAGCCTTGTCTTGTTCCTGATTTTAGTGGAATTGCTTTGAGTTTCTCTCCATTTAATTTGATGTTGGTTGTTGGTTTGCTGTAAATTGCCTTTATTATGTTTAG